>JAGVSP010000857.1:0-56246 GCA_022494985.1 Micrasema minimum
AAACCGCACACCATGACTACCTACAAATATCTTAATACATACAAAATCGAATCATTCAGCTAGAAGCATAATCGCATTTATCACAAACCCATCACCCTTTGAAAAACACAACACATTCGCTTTTCATAAATAAGATGATTTTCATAAAATACAATCCGACACATCCGTAATAAGAAAGGTGCGAGTTAAATCGAATGTAAAAAATGTATTCCTGAAATGCGGAACACGAGAAATGATAAGGAAGAAAAAACTCTTTGAAATAAATTAATATGAATACCTTGGAGCACATGTTTTGTGAAATCAGTACCCATGTAAAATCATAGGTATTAGATGGGAATATAAAAACATTTTTGTATATTAATAATATCTCACGTTCATACCTTGGACTAGCTCTGAAACGTAGAACTGATAATCTTAAGTTCAAGTAACAAATTTATCTAAATTCCCTGCCCTTCTTTCAACGCACTGTCCTATGCACCTTTATTTTTTTCTAAGCAAAAGTCAAACGCGCTCCTACGAGGGGAAGATACTAGAACTTAAATAGATGTGATCTAGTTTAAAATCTCAGGGTTTAACAATTAAGCATGGTTTTTGGAAGTTGGATCCACCACGATGAGAACTCTCTGGTAACTTCGTCCCAACGAGGATCGGAAAATGGAAGAAGGACTTACCAGAGCTGGACTCAACAAGGGCGGGAAATGACGATGAAGGACCACCAGGAAGGGCGAAGTTTCCTGGAATATTCTGGAAACACCACGTCGAACTGGCGCGGCGGGACACAAACCGAGGGGGCACAGCACACTTTTACTCACTTTCACCGAGGGGGGTTTCGGAAAATTGGATTGCTGGGAAGCTTGGAGATGGAGCGAGTATGACGAGGGGATTTTGATGGAAATGAACGAGGGAAGAACAGGTATTGGATTTCACAGGAAGAACGGATGATGACGAGTTCGAGGTAATGTTGCTGCGCTTAGCGAATATTCGAGACTGAATTGAAGTTGGAAAACAGGTGACAAATCGGAATGGAGTAGATGAAGGTAGGGAATAAATTTCGGAAGGAATTCGAACTACCTATCACCAGAGAGTATAAATAATGGCCAAAACAGAGGTAAAAACCCACATTTTTTTCACTGTACCTAAAACTGCATTAAGGATAATGCGCACTATATATGGGATTGAAAACTGTACTTACAGTTTCTTATTCAGATAACTGTATATTTCATAAACATGTATATTTTTAAAAGCGAGTTATTATCGTTGGTTTGCACATAGGAAATTGTTAATATAGCAAGTGATGTAAATATGTTATTGGTTTTTCGCGTTTTTAAAAGCGTTCAACATATTAATATATACAAGTAATTAAACGTTTACGTAAAAAATACTGAATGTCAGGTCAGCCAAACAATCAGTCAGTCAATATTCAATATTCCATACAGTTTTCGCTTTAAACGGGACAGTTTGCAAATTGCACAAGAATCTGTACAGTTTTTTGTCCCGTATAAAGTGCGATTAAGGGTCAAAAACCTTTTTAGCCGCATACAGAACGGAGTATAAGGATTGAGAAAAGGAACGAGGGTTATTCTCCACGAATCCCCAGAACTCCGCACATATTCAATAGTCTTGTAAGAAAGTAAACCATTATTTTCATCTGCAGGTTTCCTGAAGACGGAGGAACTTTTTCGATATTTTATGAACACGTTCTGAATCTTTTCACATTATGAACTTTCAACAAAAATGAATTGTCAGAAGAGACTAGGTACACAAATTCTTCTCAAACGTTTTCAGGTTTACTTATTCAACTTCTTATTTTAACGTGGTTACATGAGAAGAATAAATTAATGTGAAAGAAGCAAACGAAGTGTTCCGGGACAAAGTAGTGTGGCGTTGTATCCTCTCTGCCTACCACTTAGGAGAAACTGCGTGATGGATTTGTATATGAATTTAAAAAAATTGCAGACTTTATTCGGAAATAACCTCCAAAATAATAAACGTCGATTTGTCATTTCATCATAAGGGAAAAAATGTAGCCGAAGTATCATTATTCCTTCTTCTTTCTCCGCGTTCGCTCCTATGTGGAGCATGTGGACATTACTAGATGCCTCCAGGAGACTGTCACCAGCCAGCTCTCTCGCCTCCTCCCACGTCAGGCCCGCATCATCAGCTCCGCCGAATACATCCGTAGAATGGTCATCGACGGTCTGCCAGGACGGCGAGATCCTGCAAAAGGCAGCTCGGGTTCAGGCTCTCTCGAGGCGTCCGGAGTACATGCCCAAGCCAGGTCCAACGCCGCATCTTCACGACTCTAGTTATTGAAGGTTGCTGCGTCCGTTCCTTAACTTCAGCGTTGGTTATGAAGTCAAACCACCGAATGCCTAGAATCCTTCTCAAACACTTATTCTCAAAACTCAACAAGCGAGAATTCTGAGCTTTTGTGAGGTGCCAGGATTCGCATAAAGGAGCACCGGCACAACGCAGGAATTAAAGATTCGGCATTTTGTTTCGACCGACTATAAACTGAATTTCAGACATTTATTTATTCCATCAAAGATATTTTTTATAACCCTATTCTACTACTTATTTTCCTTATCCGCACCTAATGGTGCATAGTACCACACCATTGCATTGGTAGTATGTCATCTGCAGTATTACTCAATCATTTATTACATGAAGGCAACGTGATAAGTCTTTTAAGTTCCAGTCTAAGGTATCATAATGAAATATTAATCAACATAATCAACATCCTTCTATTCTTTCTCATCCCTCTTTTCCCATCCTTTCTTATAACTTAGGCACTGCGTATGTGTGTATATATAATTAATTGTTATTATTCAAAACCCGTTATTGGTCATGCAAGCAAATGTTCCAGATCTGTTATTATTACACTTTGAAACGACTGTGTTGGTTTTGTAAATAAAATAATTAAATAAAAACATTTTTTATTGACCCTGTCGAAAATTAATCCCGTGATCTAAACCAGGAACTCGTGCATAGTAACTGAACGCTCGAGCATAGCAGCTGAACCTCTGTTTTTTACAATTAAAACAATTTACCACTTAATTAATTATTTATTTTACTAATTTTTTATTTTTTTTATTTTTATTTATTAATTACTTTATCGAATCAAAATTACAAAGCTTAAAATCACAATAATTATACAATAAAACCATAACGCTATACCTCACCGATAAAAAAGTCAAGCTTTTGTGCTTACGTTAGGAGGTTACGCTAAAATATACATAATATAAGTAGTAATCATCGCAATCGTTAGGTAAATATAGGTAGTATAAATATAAGTAGTAATCATAGTAAGGTATATTAAAAAATAAATCAAGGTATGCAAAATAAACAATTAACTTTATTTAACTTATTTAGGCCCGGTTGTTTGACCGATGGTATAAAAGCCGCTAACTATAGTTTAAAATATACTAATGTTTGGCCGGTAAGTATAGTTAAAAACCGAAATGGGTTGTTTGACTCGAAATTAAACTAAAGTTAAAAGATACTTTGGTTTAAAGCGTTCCAAACCTTAACAATAAAAATACTTTATTTTCACACTAGTTTTTTTTGCGATCGAGCAACATTGGAACAAATCATTGATATAAAATTGGTGCGCAATTTGCAAATAGCTTAGGTGACACAAAATATAATGCGGGAAACTGTTGTTTATGGAATCCACTGAGGTCTCCAGTACATTGCTGTATTGTGCCTGTAGCATAAAATCTTAGAGCTAACAGCACTTGTTGTACAGGAATGAATTCCTGGAAACAGATTTTTTTTATTATTTACAAACCAGAACAAGCACTGACATAATCTATAGGTACCTATACCTACTACAGTCATAATATTATTCACCAATATAATTGGATTTATAGAAAAACGTACCTGTTGGTAGAGGTTTTGAGGTCGTCTTCGATAAATTGCGTTAGCCACAAAACGGTTTCTTTTGACATACGAAATCTTGCTAAGAATTCACCTTCATCCCACAATAACATGCCGTTTGTCCTCGGCCGAAAAACTTTTGCTTTGCGGGAAAGCAAATAGTTCAGAAGGAGTTCATCTACTTCTGAAACTATCACTAATACCATAGTTTATTTACGATAGATAAATCCATTTTTCGGTTAATATTCACTCAAATGTACAGACGCGTGAAATCCAAGATACGGGCGCGTGTGACAGTTGAAACTACTACAATGACAGAATGTAAATAGGCTGTAAATTAATAATATGCAGTCCTTTTTAGTATCCCTATTATACATACATACATAAAAACTATGCTACTCTGCATCATTACTTTTATTCATAAACTATTTTTGATTAAGAAAAACGTGAAGAGAAAACTCGAATCGAATGAAACGAGCGTCTGTAGGACGCCATCTTGTTTTTTTAAACTAAAGTTTAAATATATATCCGTCCCTGGTCGAGGGATATAAATTTTTAACTAAAGTTAGACGTTCTATACTATACCACTGGTCAAACAAACCATTTTTGTGATTTTTTAAACTAAAGTTAAAATTTTTAACTTAATAAGTTAGTTTATACTATCGGTCAAACAACCGGGCCTTAATGTTATGTAAATAGACAATTTTAATTTCTATATTCTCTTGGGTTGAGAATCGTCGTTTATTGCCATCTAGGTGCACAAAATTAAACTAAACCAAAACCTGCACGGAACTTTCGTCACGTATACTATTGGAAGTGCAAGTTAATATCTTCCGTTAAAGTTCAAAGTCGCGTACTGAATGATATGTTACTTGGTTGTGACATTTGAATTATGGAAATTTTTTTAAGTATTGAATCAATGAATGCGAGTAAATAATTATTTTTAAAAAAAGAGGAAATACAAAAAAAAAAATAAAGTAATTGTAAACTACTGAGGTTTTGTATTAAAATATCGTAAAGTGGGGTAGTTTTCTTATTTAAGATATTCATAATATGTTTTTGCAATCCGCTATCATGAAACTGAGCTTAATTTTTTTCAATTGCAATTAAGGCAAACTGCACTTGGTATACCAACGCAGCAGGTACCCTTCGCACCATTAAGGATTAAAGGAAAGGAGGAATGCAGTTTTAATGGTAAATTTATTTATCTACTCCACTTTTTAAGCTGAATGTTATAGTCGTAAATCAATCAAAATTACCTACCAATAAAATTAATATTTATATTTCTACAAAGATTTTTTTTTTCAAAAAAAATAAAATATGGATATTCAAGTGATTACAGGTCTTATGACCTGTTTATTGGCTGGGTTTAGTGGCCACTTGACGCATTACAACTTTCCCCATTTCGCTTATTAGCGAATATCCACATCAGCTAACATTTTTGAATTTCCTTATAATGTGTTCGAATACCATCCACGTTCGAGTTAAATACGCCATCTCTGGATGGACAGTGAAGATAAGTACTTTTGACAATTACTTTATTTTTGTAACATAATTCCTAATACAAAGCAGTGCCCTATGCAGGAAAGAGAAAACAGTTGTGGTGGGTATATAAAGTATTTTTACCTCCATCTGATAAAGTGATTAAGAAACATTGCACTTGGTGTACCAATGCAATGTCCTATGCACCATATTGGGTATGGAAAAGGGAAAGAAGTAGTATTTATGCACCGAAATATTCATGATTTTAAAACTCATTTAGACATTAGACTTTTTTTTGTTTTTTTTTATTTTATTTCAATATATACATAAAAGAAAACAATACATGTCCTACTGAGTTGCCTACTGCAACTCGTCAGTAGGTGCATAAATACAAATTCAACTAAAAATAAAAGCACACAATAACATACCCTAGCGCACAAAAAATTAAAAAACATATAAATAAAAATACAATTCTAAAACTCAATATATAAATTGCGCTCTAGCAACCAAGTTTTCAGCACGCGTCTCTCTTTTAAGCTTGGAAAATTATTTATTTTCTGAGACTGTTTTTGCTATGGTTTTTTAAAATAAAAGAACCCTAATATAAAACATAAACTCGTCGGTAGTTATTTAAAACAGGAAGTCATTTGAAATGCAACAGCTTAATAGCGAATTGAAGTTGTGAAGTATAAATGAAGAGAGAAGAAGAAGGATTGCAAGAAATAAGAAAATAAATGTCCACGGGGAAATACAAAATTGAATTTTCATTTTGTATGCTTCGTGCCATTACCAATACAAACATTTATAAATAGGATAAGTTTGTATCAAAGTGCTTGAAAATAATAGTGCGTAAAAAACCGGGTTGTGGTCTAGTGGTAGATTCTGGGATTCCGGATTAGAGTCTCTAGGTTTGAATCCCACACCAGCACAATTTGTTTCCTGCCATCTGGTACAGTTATTTCCGACTATTTGAAAGCAGCACGAAATGAAAAAAAATAATTTTACCATAAGAGATCAAATATTTCTTTTTATTAATGAAACTTTTGGTTGTCTGTAAACTCGGTTTACGGACGATAATTTGACGTGATAACGTCGTAAGACAACATTGATGAAAAATAGCATACTTTAATGAATTGAATTGAAATATTATAACTCAATTATCATTATTCTGGATAATACAAAGCAGGAGTTAATTGAAAATTACAATTTTTTCCATAAATTAACTTTTTTTAGCACTCGTTAATTCAAATACTGAAATCCAAACAGTCTTACAATCCGTTCGGCAAGTATTTCGTTAAAGATTACTTTTGGCTGCTGTCTCCCTTCTACTCGGACGCATCGGCCGATGGAGTGGAAGAGAGATAGATGCGTCACAAACCGAACGCTTAGGCCGATCGTGCCTCTCTATCGCTTGTTCCGCGCTCTCGCTTGCACACTCGGTTCAGGCGGAACGTGACAATGATTCATGCTTTTTCGTGTGTGCAGCCGGCGTTCATCGATTTATTAGACGTTATCACGTCAAAAAATAAAATTCTACAAACCCAATAAAATATATAAATTATACTGCATTTAATCATAATTTTGTCTAAAATGAACTGAGAATACCACGGATAGCTCTCACCAACTAGCGACTGGGACATTTTTTGTTTCTATCTCTTTTTTCATGTCAAGATTTATTTATTTTATTAAATAAAATAAGATCCCTTTTTTGTGATTTCCTAAAAGTTGACTTTTTTGTGTTTGGGCAGTTCGTCATTTACTTTGTAGAATGGGTCGAACAGGCATTTACGGGACTTGTGACCTGTCGCTAGGTGGGTTAAGGGGTCGCTGTATAAACTCTGCTGTACCTTATTTCATTGTGCATTCTAAAGTCGAGCAAAAGCATTAACTTAAAATATTATTCAAAAATGTAACTTTTAGGCTTAAACTTGGAATATTATTCGAAAATGAAGTTTTTAATCTTCCAACTACCACAAATTTTTGTGTTTTGCATTAAAGTAGAAATTATTATAAAACAGAAGTGCCGATGCAAAAATTTTACTTTATTCGTTTTCAAAGGCGTATTTAGAGTTATAATTTATGTAACATAGTTAATTTACTAATAAAATTACTAAGTTCATCTTTAGTAAACCTAGAAAGTAAACTTGATGTACTTGTAATGTTTATTTTACGGTAAAAAACAAACCATGGAACGATAAAATATCGAAATCAAAGAAAATACTGTTATAAGAAAAATCAGATGATACAAAATTGCCACAGAAACAAGTCGTGGAACGACGAAATATCGAATTCATAGAAAATACTGTTATGGGAAAAATCAGTTGAAACAAAACTTCTTAAGTTTCTTATTGCGGTTTGTGTAGGTAAAACTCTACGTAAGTAAAAAATCGAGCGAAAATAAGCTATTTGCTATTATACATAAATACCAACTATACTTAACAACCCTATGGGATGGTTTGGAAACATATCGATGGTTTATTGTAATTTGGAGACTACTTAAAATACAAATTTAAGAAGGAAATCGGTAATTAAGGCTTGTTTAACTGATATAAATTATATTTAAGCTTCCTGAAATCAAGCATTTTTCTAAAAAAAATTCTAAGCCTTGGCCATACATTAGGGGGGTTAAATTTGTTACATTTCCTTCTACCTCCTCCCATAAGGAAGACATCGAGTAAACAATAACCTATGACCTTTGTTATTTTCTCATACAAAAAGTATAGTAGGTGGTACGAATAACCATCAGGGTATATTAACCAAAATTTTAAGAAAAATTATTCAAATTTGAATAATTTATCAAGAATCGTAGATATGTTTTTTTAATTCAATTCACAAACTTGCAGTGTATTTTCATCGCATTTGAACGTTTGTAAAACATAAGCTGTTCCAACATAGGTAAACATATTCAAATACCCCCTAACATATCACCTTTGTTCCTTTCTTATATCCGTTCTTCATTCGCCCCCGGGGGCTTGGGGTGGTTCAGGGTCTCCCGGAGTCCGTTTCTTATTTCCGGTTCCGACTTCCGAAGGCCGATTTGCATCCGGCCCGCCAGGGCTTGTTACGCAACCCTGACAAGTGCAAACTTGCAATCATCATATTTCAGGGCTGGCAATTCTTTTTAACAATTCCCGCATCACAACACAATACACTCATATTTATTGCCTTGTTGCCAAGTTGTTATGTTCTATATCTTTGTATATTATATATGTATCCTAACATAGCTCTACGTGCATGACATTAAATGATGAATAAAACTAGAATAAAATAAAGCATAAAAAATCATTGTTAGTCAAGCGTTCTTGCGATATAATCAAATATCTCAAATAGTCTGTTATGCGCCAGAAAGAAGAAAAAAAGTTGTGGTGGAGCGGGATTGGAACCCAGGGATTCCAATCTGGAGTCCGCGACTGGAACCACTAGACTACAACCCTTTTTAACTCGGTTTACTTTATTAATTTTGATAAAATACAGATTTGTCAGATTAGCAATATTTTTCGAACAACTTATAAAGAAACTTCTGTTGTCATACAAAATGATGGTTATATTTTTTTTCATGCATTCACCAAGAAAAATGATTTAAGGTGATGTAAACAACTAATAATGTGAACTCATGAAATGCAGATTAAACATAATCTTACAAAATACTTCCTTAAATAAATATTCACATACTCTGAACCATAAGATAACAAACAATGCATAACATTGCTTTTTACTGACATTACTGTTTATCACCGAACAATTATCCTTATTCGATGACAGTCCATAGTTTTTTTTTTAAACTGAAAATAATATTATGTATCCTTGTACTATTATATTATATTATGTATGTAACACTGCTTTGGTAAGGATACTTACATTTGTTTTGTAAAAGCCCCATGGGCGTGAATAAATAAATAAATAAACCATTAAAAAATACGATAATTTTTTTTTAATTTCCATGAATTGCTATGTTTTTTTTATCATAAACTAGACATTTTAGAGTTGTTTTTATTTGAATAACCTCAATAAGTCCCATAACCAAAAAAAGAACCCCAACTCAATAATTAGTGATGTTAAATACCATAAACACCTGGGCTCGAGTTTTAAAAATATTTTTTCTATGATCTCTCCAGAAAAAAAACCTGGAACCTCAGTTTTTTGAGTTCAATACCTTTACCATAACGTAAGCACCCGCTCATGTTTAATAGTATATCTAATATTAACATTATTAAAAAATGACATAATGCTATTTGTGAATGGTGCCAACCCTAATTTAAAGCTAGTTTCAACGCTTTGGCAGCAACTCATAGAATATTCCCGAATGAAGAATACGTAACATATTTAAATTTTAACAATAAGAACACTAAAGCTTTCTGCACATATGACGGTAAAATATTTCGCCGTCTTTTTGTGCTTCAGAAATGCAATGTTAGCAGAAATAAACTTTACGCTGCAATAAATAACGTCTTGTTAAATTCATGAAACAGAATTGCATTTTGAAGCCAGGGTTATTATTTATACTGACAAATTAATAATAAATACTTATATGATATTCAGTTTAACACTACAAGGTAAAATAGTTACCCATAAATATAACTAAAAACTAACAACTAGTGCTTTTAATATATATATATATATTTTTTTTTATTTTTTATTAAGTTCTTTTTTTTGGAATTAAATATTCTCTGCCCGTACTTATTTTTAGTTTTGGGCACAATTAATCCCTCCATGGATGTAAATCTAGTTGTATATGAGTGATCTAATTTATTTTTATATGTGTTGTCAAACATATTTTGACAAATGATACTATTCCACAGTAATCCCTTAACAGGTAATACTTTTAAATATTTAAACATTATTGGAACATTATGTCTTTGACTAAATATATTTGGTGGTACAATTAATTTGGCAAGGGCATTTTGAACGTTTTGAATATATTTGATGTTAGTTGCACATGTGTGCCCCCAAGCAGTGATGCCATATCTAATATAACCCCAATATTAAAATATTTGGATATCACGAAGAAGAACAAGTAATTTTTCTTTAAAAATACATTAAAATGGTTGTAGAGTTGTATGCAGCATAACATTAAACTCGCAAATAACTAATGAATATACTGAAAAAGCTAAATCTACAAAATAATGAAATTTTGTTGTTTCACAGCATTTTGAGTGTCTCCAAATACTTGTAGACAGAATATAGATTTCACCCATTTCCTAGTAGGTGATATAATTCGGTAAGAATCTCGCTTGCAATCATAAAAGTTTCTGCTAAAATAATTAGCAATTTTCTCAATAGATGACAGAGAGTTTGCGCATGTGAAGAGTCGCGCCTTTCACTGTTTATATTTATACAAATTCCGATAATTGACAGACATGGAATAATGCGTGATGGGGAGTGTTGTAATACAAGTAGACACTTAACCCAGCCGATGACATTTCAAAAACCCTGGTAACGCCTAGATATCTATATCAGCTCTAAAGATGGATACTCATCAGTTGATCATCAGCCCTGAAGATGACACGGCAATGTACTCCAAAGCACACCAACACGGCATAATAAGCCAGAAAAACATAATCAGGTTCTCTATCGCCATGCTTGCTTTAAACCTGCACTTCAATCAAATTTTAATCCAAAATGATGTAAACAAAAGTCCAAAATGAATTAATCCAAATTTATTATTTCCGATAGGTCCCAAAAGCGATAAAATCTTTTCTGAATAAAATATTCCGTTGAATGTTGATTCCGTGGGTGACATCAAACAAAACAATTCAGGACGAAATGTCTCAATGCTTAATAAATTACAGTTGATAATATCGAAGCCTGTTCAAATAAGTCTTCATTGAAGAGTGATTTACAACGAAATTGATTAAAATCGTGTCTATTTGTACTTTATCCAAATCCGTCAGCAAAATTGATTAAGGTACCATTAAATTAATAATTTCGACACTTTGAGCGCTTGTTTCTTCAGATTAATACAATCAAAATCAACCCCAAATGTATCTATGTTACATTTTTTAAATGTCATCTTATTTTTCATCATCATACCATATCCGCTCCCTGTGTGGAGCATATGCATTCTACAAACTGCCTCCAAACCAAGAGAACGGCCGCCAGCTCCCGTGCATCCTCCACGTCAAGTCCACGTCCCGCAGCTCTGGCGCAAACTGCAGTCGAATTGTCAACAGTGGACGTCCAGGACGCCGAGAACCTGATGCCTTGTAAAACCATGGTTAAGGCTCTCGGGAGGCGTACAGGAGGAGGGAGGAGGATGACAGTAGATACCAAGGGTAGCTGCGTCCGTTGCCTCACCTCTCTGTTCCTTACAAGTCAAATCACCGCACACCTAAAAGGTTGCTAAGATATCTATTCTAAAGAAATCAGAATCTACTATTTTGGGCACCGCACCGGTCAGGTGCCATGATTCCTAGCTATAGAGGAGAACAGGGGCCGTAGCACAAACGCATATTTTCAAATTCCAGTATGCAATATCGCTATCTTCATTCGGTGCTTTGGGACAGAATTTGTATGGCATCAAAGCAAAAGTAATGAATGAAGTTCGCGATATCGCATGTCCGGAACTTCTAAAGTTGTGTCTGTGCTAGCCTACCAGGTGGCAATAATATTGCAATATTCGCTTTATACTTTTCTTATCTGAACTGATCTGAATTTCAAAAAAATTACACTTAGGTAAAACAACTTTTCTTCGTAGAAAAGAGCATTTTTTTTACTGTAGACAAAATACATATTGGATTTTACATAGTGGGTACAAGTTCCGAAAAAAGGCAGATACGGATATCCGATACTGGGGGAATACGGAATAGTGTATCAAAAGGTGACTTAAATTATGTACCTACTCGATATAATACTAAGCCGATTACAGATCACAAAGCAAAGTTATATCCAAAACATCTGGGCTTTGTCTAGATAAAAAATAAATATATATTTTAATTAATTAAGAACATTAGAAAATAGAAGAATATTAAATGATTTGCTCTTTCTGTTCAAAGTATTAAAATGTAGTCAACTAACAAATTTAATTAGTATCCGAGTGCCTGGTCGATTTACCCGTAGTAATGCACTATTTTACTGTAGCCAATCATCGATCAATTACAGTGCCCACTCACCGATACGAAGAATGCACGCACTGGCTAACAAGTATACTAACAATATTGATGTTTTCAACACAAATCTAGTGCATTTTAGGAAACAGTGTCTGGATACCATCTCTGGCGGTTATGAATTTTGAATTTTTTTTAAATGATTGCCTACTGTGTAATCATTTTTAAAAAATTATGTAAAAGCCCCATGGGCGTAAAAGCAATAAAATAAATAAATAAATAATAATTAGAATGTTGCAATCTAGAATTAATTTTGTAAATGTCTATTCTATCTTAAATCTAGAACATTTTAATACAGTTTTTTATTTCTCTTCCCACCTAATTAGTTGTTTATTTTCTTATTTTTTTTCAAAAGGAAATTTTTTTTGTTTACATAGATATACATTAAAAACACATATATGTACAGTAAAAAAAAATATATAAACAAAAATCCCACCAAGGCATAGCCTGTTTGTGGGTATACTGTGAAAGTCGTACAGTGTGCACGTGGCAAAAGAGAAAGATAAAGTCATGTAGAAATGGAAAAATAACAGATAATGTAAACAAGATAGTTAAAAAAAGAATGAATACAAGTTATTGGTATCTTTATACCGGAAGAAGAAGAGGGGAAATAATTATAATAAATACAACAAAAAAATTACGTAGATTATGTTATAGTTATGGTCTTTAAAGTAAGTATGATTCTACATTTACACTATGTATCCAACTTTGTGTTAATTTTTTTAAAAGATGAAAAATTTGGAAAATCTGACAATGCCATTTTATTGTCAGTTAAAAAAGAATTAATTAAACTGGGGGCAATAAAATGTGCATGTCTCTGAGCAAGTCGTGATTTATATCTCAATATTTTATCTTAATTGTTTTATATTTATCGTTTTATATCTTAATCTTATTTCCTCTCTACGTTTATTATTCTAGAAAACTGGGAGATGTTTTTTCCTATCAGGATTTCATCTAAGTTTTATCCCTTCCTTGTATACATAGTACGAAGTAGGATATTATATAAAGTACAATGGAGGTCAGAACAGGTCAAACATTTTTTTTTCCTTCTGGGGTAGCCATTGACTTTGAGATTAAATTTCTCTCAATCGATAGAAGATATTAAATTTGTAGCGAGGGTTTGGGGGTTTTTAGACAAGGATGTATCTTATTTACTACAGAAAATACGAATTCAACACTAAAAGCTTTTTTTTAATCGGTATATTTTAGTTGGAATATAAATATCTTAACTAACTAACTAACTAACCATCACGCCATTTCCCCGAAGGGGTAGGCAGAGGGGATAGAACGCAACACTACTCTGTCCTGGCTTTCTTCTCTTGCTTCCTCCACATTCATACATCAATTCATGCACGCACGTCGATTATTTCGACAGTCACAGCATATATTTTTTTTAGCCGTTCTTTCATCATCCATTCGCTCTACATGACCGAACCAACGTAAAATTTTTTTAGCCGTTTTTGTCGATAATGTTTATCTCAGCCTTGCATTGTTTATCTCTAATTTCAACATTAGTGCACCTATCATACATAGTTTTACCACACATTCGTCTGAGAGATCGCATTTCAACTGCATTCAATCTACTTTCATCCTTATTTTTCCAACTCCATGCTTCGCTTCCATACATAAGTGTTGGTACCAGAACTCCATTATGCACTGCCAATTTAGCCTCTTTTGATAAGCACTTATTAGATACTACCAACTCTAAGGCACCATTAAATCCGTTACCGGCACTAACCCTCCTTTCAATGTCCTTGTCTATATTTCCATCACTAGTGAACATGCTTCCCAGATATACAAATTCTTTCACTTGTTTCAAGCTACCGCCATTTATTACAATCTTACACTTAGTCATATTTTCATTTCTTTCAAAAACCATCACATTCGACATTTCCACATTCATTAACAGGTCACTCTCCTTGCACACATCGTAAACTAATATACACACAGTAAACTCAGGTCATGGCTTACTTGGCTGTCCTGGATAGTAATTAAAACTTATCATGTTAGAATTTTTATACAGTTTCTTGAATTAATCTATAAAATTACGTAGTGTGTTGCTACGAAATTTCTAAACAGTTATTAAATGTTATAATAGTAAGTATTATCTGGGTCAAAACATTATTAGTTCATTAAAATAAAGTACAGGGAACGGAAATCGGATACAAAAGAAACTTTTTGGGTTACAGCGACAATTTAAAGGCACGAGGTCTAAAAAAAAATTCAGTTTTTTTTTTAAATAAATTAAAATCAAATGTCTCTTTTGTTTTATACATTTAAATTGTATAACTTCTTATTTTTGAGATAAAAATATTCACATTAATATTACTAATAAATAATAGGTTCTTAGAGATTTAGTATTTGGCGCAACCCTTGCTAACTATTCGGTTGTAATTTTGGAAATCTACCGTTTCCTTTTTATTAAATTTCTTTCCTTACACCCTCTTTTCCCTCCCAGCAAGGTTTAAGTCTAAAGTAATCACCCTTAAATAAACCGTTCTTGTTTTTCCGATAAATTGGAGACTTAATCAAATAGAATTTGGTCTCTATCGAGTCTAGTATCAAGTTTCCTTGCAGTATCTATCGCTTTTAGAACCCGCGCTAATGGAAACGATGATTATTTTACTGAGAAAATCTTCTCGTTGCAAAAAGGAGACTATTTTTACAATGATTACCATATTTTTTCATCAAGAAAACACGAAAGCTTACAATTTTTTTTTACTTACTTTGAATAATAACTTAGATAATTAAGTGATTGAGAAAGCGAACATGATCTTAATTTTTTTAATGATACTAAAGCATATTTAATACGGAACAGCAAACTATACAGTTTCTTGTGCAGTTTGCAAATTGACCTGCAGTTAATATTTTTTTATGTAAACGCTTAAGTACATAAATAATAATAAAATAAATACTTTTAAAAACGTAAAAAATTCAATAAAATATTTACGCTATTCACTATATTAATAATAATAACTTACGATTGCGGTTTCAAATATACATACTAAGCGTGTCTTTTGACAGACTGTACAGTTTTCTGAACAAGAAACTGTTCAGTTTTTGGTCCCATATAAAGTGCGCATTATTACAAGTCTTGAACTCCCTTAGGAAATGTGTACATGTTTATCATATTAAATCCTCAATATTAACTATTGTTTATCGTCCCAATTTTTTTTTTTTTTTTTATAAAAATAACATTACATAGGAAAAAAAAAAAAAATTCTTTTTCTTTTTCAATCTAATGCTCCCTAGGAGTTTTAACAAACAAACTCATTTAGGGACAAATAAAAAAACACATATCATTTTATTCTAGTACGCACTGACATCACTTAGATCACAAAATAAACACAATATATATACAAAAAACAGAACCAATCCAATGTAAACATAAAACCTAAAGAAACAATAAAGTGAATTATAACAGTAACAGCAAAACCATATATTATATCGACGCAAGTAGAAAAGGTATCATTCAAAATACTTATTAAAATTATATTTTTTCAAATCAGAGGTCCTGTTTCGATAGTTAGATACAGGGATCTTAAACATGTCAGGTAACAAATTGAAATTCAGAAAATGCTATGTATTTTAGGGATCTTGTACCGAATTTGGTTGTATTTGCTGGTTCTAAATGTATTTTGTTGCGTGAACGTTTTTACCTTTATATTAAATAAGATATATATGATAATGTTTTGTCTATTAGAAATAAACGATCAGCTTTTGGGCGCAGTTTGTATTAATTTCGTGCAAAACTACATACAGCCTACCAAAGTACCAAATAAACTTTCTGTCCTGAATTTGAATCAATTACAAAAAACATAGATGTTTTGATTCGAGTATAATGATAAATTAACATTTTGTCCCGTTTGGCTTTCAGATAGAGACGGGCTTAAAAATAGCAGTATTTTATTTTTCATGATTTTTTCTTACCGACAAACCTTTGGTCATATTGACCCGAAGTGATTTCAAATAGTCGTAAGATGTGCTTTTACCCTTAGTGTAAGGTTGAATGTTTGTGTAAATATAGATACAACCTTCCTCTACCTGGCCTGCCTAGACCGCTGGCGACCTTGGTTTGACGCCGCGCCATCTGTTCAGCGAGATACACATGTGTTAATTCAAAATTGGTCAATGTGACCCAGCGCCATGCCAGCATCACCGTTGCTATAGTATTTTTTTGATATACGTGACAGGTGAGAACCCTATAGAACGACTGTGGAGAGTAAAAAACTTTTTACGGAAACAGTATGATGTTTTATTTAAGGTCCAATTCCTTTCTGACTTGTGTTATATTGTCAGCTCCAAAATACAAAAATAATGTTATATTTGATGTTCGCGTTGGTTCCATTTGAGATTTAGGCGCAGAGGCATCCAGCCCTTTCGGGGTAGTCGCAGACCTCAAGAGTCGGGTTGAAGTGGAGGGTAGCTGGGCAGCTCATTTCGTACCTGACTCCCCAGTCGCACTCGTAGAACTTGGTGCAATCGCTCTGGTGAGCAAGATGAACGGCCAGACCGGTAGGGTCGTGTTCGGGGCAGATCGGGGCTGGGGCGTTTTCGTCACAACGGTCTGGGGCTTCAGTTCCGGGGGTGATATTGCATCCGGCGAGCTCTGGCCAGTTACAAATCTGAAAAAAATACATTTTTAAACATGATAATAATAATCATTTCTTTGGAAATCGTATGCGCTCACAAACTAATACAAAATTGAACATACAATACAGTTTGTGTTATAGCTACTTTAAGACTTCAGAAGCCTAAGAAGCAATGATAATCGATTTCATATCAACACTACTTTCATACCAACCTTACCAAAGTCAGATTAACCTATCAAGATAATGTAGTCTTACTGGCATGGAATGAGTCAATATAGGAAGCAATTAAGTTCATCAGGACTATAGCCTCCTCCACCAGCAGTAGAAGCACAATAAATATAAGCTCCCAGTTTACACCAGTCTCTAACTGATGTATAATTTATCATGTACTGATACTTTTTTTTTTGAAAGCAACATTAGAGCTCTTATAATAAAATGCTAAAATAGTTCAATTTCGACCATTGCATTCAAATAGTCGGAAATAACTGTGCCAGAAAGCAGGAGTTGTCCTGGAGTGGGATTCGAACCTAGAGATTCTAATCCAGAATCCTCGAATCCACCACTCGACCACAACCCGGTTCACACTTTCGTTTTTAACAAATTTATATTGTGTTTTATTGCTGTAGACCAAACAACTATGAGTTTCGGTATTTGATCACTACATATTGCAGTTAATCGATACGAAACTAAATCCTCCCTTAAAGTTAAATAAGTTGTTAAAAGAATGTAAGATTATCAGAATTTGACACTACGCCTACGTCCCCATAAATGATTGAGAAAAAAATAGGTCATTGCTTAAATCACATTGTTCATGGTCACAGAAGTGTTGAAACTATCGATGCCCGCATCGTGCAGAGCAGCATATTACAAGTAGTTGAAAGAAGGGACACCGTCCACCGGAGAGCCATTCATAAGGCATTGATTAACTTATCATTATCATCAAAATTAATTATCAAAATAATGCTCCTAAAGAAAACCTTCCCCTCCCTCCAATTGTTTCAGGAAGCAAATCTAATGGATATTAGACGAATATATTTATTACAATGTTTAAATTATGTATTTATGCACCAAAACTTTTTTGCTAGAAGCTCAAATAGGTCTAGTAAAAAAAACCGAGTGCTAGAAATACCACATTGTAAATCACGACTTGCTCAGAGACATGCACATTTTATTGCCCCCAGTTTAATTAATTCTTTTTTTAACTGACAATAAAATGGCATTGTAAAATTTTCCTAATTTTTCATTTTTTAAAAAATTAACACAAAGTTTGATACATAGTGTAAAAGGTAGAATCATTCTTACTATAAAGACAATAACAATAATCATCTTCTTTCATATTTTTTAATTTTTTATATTTTATAATTATTCCCCTTCTTCTTCTTCCTCTCGTATAAATATATCAATATCTTGTATTTTTTTAATTATCTTTTTCTCTTTTGCCTCGTGCATGCTGCTTGAAAGAGTGTGAACACATTCACATTGACTTTCACAGTATACCCACAAACAGGCTATGCCTTGGTGGGATTTTTGTTTATTTTTTAATGTAAATATATGTGTTGTTTATGTATTTCTTTGAAAAAAAAAAATTTTTTTTTGAAAAAAAAAAAGGATCATTTTTGAACCTTCTGGAGGATTGGGCACTGCAGTGATACAATTAAAGGGTTAGACACATTTCCTAATGAATACTTACGCTATTGGCCTGGTCCCATTCAAGAGAAGCTGGGCAGTCGAACAAGATCAGTTCATTGTGGTCACACTTGTAGAACTTGGTACAGTCACTCTTGTGGGGGTGGAAAGCTTCGTTTACTGGGCATGGCTAAAAGCATAGGTACATCATTATTACATTTTCAGTTATTTTTAACAAAAAAAATAATTTACGAGGTAATTTACAAATAATTCAATAAATACAACATTTTGGGCGTGCTCAAATACTTGTACGCAAATCTGGATTTATCCCAAGACGGGAGTAGGTATATATTTCAATTATATCTAGCCAATGAAAGGTTATAAGCCCTGTAAACGCTCGAATATCCATATTCCTGAGTTTCAAAGAATTCAACGTGATCTCTGTAGGGATATAAAATGACATAAAATTTAATCAATACTCACTCCTCCGTTTGGCCTTTGAGCTGACACCACCAAGAAAAGGCCAAGGAACAGGAAAGCTACTTTGACTGTAAAATAAAAGTAACTTTCAAAATTAAAAGCTCGTTAAAAATGATAAATATTTCACATCTATTTTTTAAAAAAACTTGGCTTAGTAAGACCATCCGTATTAACAAAGAGAAATCTATGCAAACTTAGATATGATATTTGAAGAAATATATTTGAACAATATAATATATTTGTTCAAATATCATATCTTCGGGGAAATGGCGTGATGGTTAGTTAGTTAGTTATTATTTTTAAAAAAACCTTTTTTATCAAGAAAATGTTGAGTGTGTCAACTTACCAAACATTTTTGATTAGTTCTTTGCACGGCAAAAGGTATTGGTATTTGAATGATTGAACTCTCACAAAAATGGAATACAATATGAACTCTAAATTTCACACTTTTTATAGTTATATTCCGAAACTTATTTTTTATCAAAAAAATATTATTCCCCACGTGATCCATCGTTGTGTAGGTATAAACCCAGTAGTACTTTCATTAAGCATTTTCAAGTGTCTACAAGATGGCACAAAAAACATTTATGTACACTGTGTAAAAAAACTCGATGTACAAGCGGAAAACCATCTATGTCATATTAGGAATCGATAAAAAAAAATTAAAAATTAAAAATATTTTCCTCAATTCATACATTTTTTTGAAAAAAAATATAACTATATATTATTACATAATATGTAATTATAGTTCACATTCGTTTCCAGAGCTTCTCTGTCTCTGTTGAGATATCAATAATATCTGATATCAGCCCAGCATGGGTATAATCCAGTAATTTGTCTACAAGTATTTGTATTCATTCAAAATGTTGTTCAAAAATATTTACTGGTTAAAAAAAAAAGTAAAAATTAATTGAAGAGACATCTTCAGACGTCTGCTAGTAAGTAATCAAGTTCGGATTCGAACCTTACTTACACCAATAAAGTAGATCGCCCAAAAAAATGCTTTAACAATATTCTCAATAGATGTCACTATAGAGAAAGAATATTAAAAATCTGTCGAAAATACAACTCGCAAGTGGATTATTCTGTACATCTTAGATATATACAAGTTTCAAAAATTTGTCATACATGGTTGTCAAATGACAGGCGGAATGGGGAATGTTGTAATTACGTCAAGTGGCCACTTTAACCCAGCCAATGACAGGTCATAAGCCCTGTAAACGCCTAGATAACCCACATTCGTTTCCAGAGCTTCTCTGTCTCTGTTGAGATATCGATAATATCTGATATCAGCCCAGCATGGGTATAATCCAGTAATTTGTCTACAAGTATTTGTATTCATTCAAAATGTTGTTCAAAAATATAATTATGCATTCGTAATAAAACATTTGAATACTTCTTCTTCTTTCGCCACGTTTGCTTTTATATGGAGCATGTGGACACCACTAGATCTTTCCAGGAGACCCTGTCACCAGCCAGCTCTCTCGCCTCCTCCCACGTCAGGCCCGCATCCGCTCCGCCGAGTACATCTGTAGGATGGTCATCAACGGTCTGCCAGGATGGCGGGATCCTGCAGGCGTAAAAAAGAGGCAGTTCGGGTTCAGTCTCTCCCGAGGCGTTCGGAGTACGTGCCCAAGCCAGGTCGATCGCCGCATCTTCACGACCTCCAGTTATTGGAGGTTGCTGCGTCCGTTCTCAAACTTCGGCGTTGGTTATGAAGTCAAACCACTTAATGCCAAGTATACTTCTCAAAGTTGATATACCCATAGTCAGTTTAATTAATTACGTTAACAGACATTATTGATATCCCAACAGAGACAGGAGAAACTCTGGAAGCGAATGTGGGTTATCTAGGCGTTTACAGGGCTTATGACCTGTCATTGGCTGGGTTAAGTGGCCACTTGATGTACTACAACATTCCCCATTCCGCCCATCATCTGATAACCATATATGACGAAATTTGGAACTGTTATATATTGAACTCGTCTACGTCGTTCCGCATTACCGAAATTTTCTATGCTGGTGTCATATGTTGAGAAGATTGTTAAGCATTTTCTTGGCAATCATCTTAATTCGTGTAGGTTAGTCTCTACCGAACTTATTACTTACTAGAAGACGTTTAAATATGTCTCTTTAATGTTTTGTTTGCTCACTTAACCCAGCCAATGACAGATCAGAAGCCCTGTAAACGCCTAGATAACCCACATTCGCTTCCAGAGTTTCTCTGTTTCTGTAGGGATATCAATAATATCTGATATCAGCCCAGCATGGGTATAATCCAGTAATTTGTCTACAAGTATTTGTATACATTCAAAATGTTGTTATTTTTTTTATGATCACATTGAGTTTTCACGTACCGTGTACGTCAAACAAATCTCTTATACTAAAGGTTGTAAATCATCTTAAATATTCAATGTCTATTTCTAAATCCCGTTACACTCATTCACAATAAGGTGATATCATTCCCTAGCAATCCTAGTCACAAAAATAAAATTGTTTTTACGATTAGCTTAAAACGATTACGAAGTATAATCTAACTCCCGTGTAAGGATTACTTTTGTCCAAAGATTGATTGAAGATAAATAATTTTCTGTGCATTTTTCCAGAGTTCAAAAATAAATTGTTGTCTGAGAAAAATTAGTAAAGTAGTAATCAGGGATGTTGTACTTAACAAAAATAATACAGGGAGTTTCGCCGTCTCGCGACAGACTAAGAATTTTAACAATAACTTCTGACTCGAATAAACTTTCCTACAAAAATTGATCGGCAGTTGCTGACAGGTGGGAAATACCAAGAAGAAGATACTGGCACATTGAACATCTTGAGAAATTGATGCTAATAGAATCGCCAAACCCCAGATGCATTTCTTCTTATCCGGCCGCCTTCCTGGACGACCTAGAAGGGGGGACAGTTTAGAGTCGAGATCCCAAGAGGCAGCGTGGAACGAAACAAGTTAATACAGACCCTACAGTTTAATTTAAGGAAAATAAGAAATAGAAAATCAGTATAATTGCGTCTTTGTTTGTTAAAGACTAAGTGCTAAAGAGTTGTGCTGGACTGAAAAAAGACTCAATAGTCTTTAAAATACTCTAGGAAAAGGGTGGGGCTTTCACTGTTAAAGACTAAGTCATCTATGTACCTATATTACTATAACTTCGTTAATTTCTCGCATTCAATAAAATCAACAATAAACGTTTTAAATTCTCTGTTCGGAAATAATGATGCTATCAGTATTGCCAAATAATATGTCATCGTGTTAATTTTTTTTAAAAACACCTTTGTAATTTATCTGAAATGCAATAAATGAAGATAAAAATTTATTTAAGTGATTGTTATTTTTATTTATAACTACTAAGAAAATATTTAGGTAGGTATACCTTTTATTCAATGTATCAATGACTATTTTGATAATGTAGGTACAACGCCTCTTCCCGGATCTAAACCACCTCTTTCCGAATTTCCACCTCATAGTGATTAAGAGGCTTAAGGGTTTCAATGATGCACCGGACTCGATGTCACTCGCCCCGTACAATCGTCGTCCTCGATTTTCTTACTGGAATTTAGCACTAGAGCAAAGATTTTTCGCACTTGCAATATCGACAAGAAGCATGCATGTATACTTATTTTCATGATTGTTTATTTATTGGATCATTTTAGAGTGCTATATTCCGTGGAGAAAATTGCGGACAACGACTGTATAAAGCAATGGCCTCGGTGCATTATCTCTCCTTATTACTTCAAGGTAGAGGTGCAAGAGGAAGTAATAGAGATCCAATCATACATTATCATCATCATATCATCATACCATATCCGCTCCCTATGTGGAGCATATGGAATCCACAAACTGCCTCCAGGCCAAGCGATCGGTCACTAGCTCCCAAGTCAAGTCCACGTCCCGCAGCTCTGACGCAAACTGCCGACAAATTGTCAACTGTGGACGACCAGGACGCCGAGAACCTGATGCCTTGTAAAATAGGCAAGCATGGTTAAGGCTCTCGGGAGGCATACGTAGTGTATGGCCTAGCCAGCCGAAACGCCTTCGCCGGATGACAGGAGATACCAAGGGTTGCTGTGTCCGTTGCCTAACCTCTGTGTTCCTTACAAAGTCAAACCACCGCACACCTAAAATTCTACTAAGACACCTACTCTCAAAACTCAGAAGTCTGCTGTCTTGGGCCCTGGTTAGGTGCCACGATTCGCAGCCATAGAGGAGAACAGGATACATTATCAAAATAGTCAAAATACGGCTACATTGCACATTGAATGAATGCTATAAATATTATTTTAGTAGATATAAATTAAACGAGACAATCACTTAAACACATTTTATCTTTATTTATTGCATTTCAGATAAACCATAAAGGTGTTTTATATTAACACGTGGTGCTACATAGGATAGGAGATAATCAAAGACTACGATTGTATCGAGAACGGCCGCGGTCACAAGACAGAGCATCCTCTTAATGTAGGTATTGGATTAACAAGAGTGCTTTTGTAGTCCCATATAATATAAGAGTTTTAATTTAGGTACCTACATGGAAAGCAATGTGTACAAAACATGCAAAGAAAAAACTAAACTATGGAGATAAAATAAAATGAAAATAACTATGGTGTTCATAAGTCTGTAGAATAAAATAATACATAAGTATTGAATATCATAATTCTTCCAAATGTACGTTCGTATTACCATTGGAATAACGAATAGGTTCTGACAGTGAGTGATTATGATTAATTGAATCGTTTCAGTTGTTCGTTCGTTTCTACGTCGTTTGGCCTACTGTTGCAGGCCGAAAGCGAACTTACATGAGCTGAAGTTTGTTGGGTTCCTGAAAGTTGAAGTGCAAACCTCAGGGAATAAGTGCAAGAGTTTGGTGTTCTAGTTGTAGGTTAACCGTATCAGTCGCTATCAAGAGACTATAGCAGCATCAAAACTTAGAAGGAACTGAAACAGTGGTGATTTAATATATGAAGTAACAAAACTCGTGAACAACCCAAAAACTGGCGAATGACTTCTGAATCTGAGTTTGAGTCTGAGTGAGAAAAAAAAAAAAAAAATCTCACTCAATTTTTCGAAAATTATGGGTCAAACAAAAAAATTATAATCTACAAAATCGACTCCAAATATGATAGAGATTCACTGGTTTTCCGCTTTTACATCGAGTTTTCTTACACGTTTAAGCTGAAATCGAGAAATTTTAACGACAGGATATCTATGCATGAGAGCCGCCAAAAAGATTAAGCTCATTGTTTGAAGACGCATTAACTGAATAGAAACAGTTTGAAAAATAGCTAAAAGAATAATAAAAATCTAGCAACTTAGTAATGTCTACTAAAGATATAACTTTATTTTCATCTGATTGAAAAATTATTTATCACATGATTTTGTTCAATTTCCATTTTTTTTTTAGACCTGGTAATGTGATAGAAAACAGAAAATAACATTGTATCTATTTGTTTTGTAAATTCGGATATTAACATGAGAATAAAAGTTTAACCGATAGCGCTGCAAACAACAACGTTTTTATCCCTGTAAAATATGTATGTACTGCTGTCCTCCTAAAGTTACTTTCACTCTTAATCCTCTTTTTTTTTTTTCTTTTTTTTGAGATCATCATTGATAATTATTGTAAATAGCGAAATACCTATTTAAAAAATGTAATCTTACTTTATTTTGATAAGCAGTTTTATTAAATAATAAATTTCTAATTTTTTCAATTTCTAGGAAGCATAATCTTGGTTATGTTGACAAGAATCAAGGTACGACATACGGAAATGACTTAAGCTGAAATGTTTGAGTCTAGAATATAAACTTTATTTAAGTGTGTACGATTACTAATGTAGCAAGATAAGAAATCAAATAACTGATATTGATAATACAGGTGTTAACATAACACGTGAATATAAAATATTGAATAAATTGAAAAATGTCCATTTATATCCCTGTTTGTGTGCGTTGGGTTTAATGGCCAAAGAGTATAATAGCGCTTTTATTTTCATACAGAATTGTATTTGGTTGTAAATTCGGATTAACTAAATCTTACTCTGTAAAATTTGTACTTTCCACTCTTTTTGTTGATAATAATTGTAAATAGCGAAATACCTATTTAAAAAAGTAATCTTATTGATAAGCAGTTTTATTAATACGTCTAATTTTTAATTCTAGCATAATCGTTATAACATAAATACTTAAGAAATTATCTATGTAGGTACGCAAATGATTGAGTAATAAGACGTGAACAAAGATTCCTATTTATTTTTTTTATTGGCATAGCTTTTATTTTCATGAAGTTTGAGCCTTCTTAATTTGCTTAACTTTTTGTTGCTAGATGGATTAGAATTTATACGTCTTACCGAGAAATATCAGCGCATTTGAAAAAGACATCAGACAGCTTATATCAATAAAAGAAAGATTTATTTAAAAAAAATAAGTACTGGTGTGTGAGTAGGTACATACACTTTTTATTTGACTTCTATTAGATTTCCGAGACTTTTTAAAAAATATTCAATTAATGCTTCGCTACTATTTTCCTTTATCCGCAATTTTTGGTGCATAGAACACTGCAATGGTACGCCAAATGCATTGAATCTTAATAATTTATTTCACCACGGCAAAAAGATCAGTTTGGGTCTTGAGCGCCAGTCGTAGATATAATATTTTGTAAGAATTTTTTAAAATCACATTCAAGTAAATGTTTCATATTAACCCCGCCGGAAAACGAACCCGCGACCTCATGTATGGTAGCCCAACGCGCTATCCACGTCACCACAAGGCGGACAATAAATAATTCTTAAGTGGAATGATATTTATGAAAATATTTTCTTATGTTATTAAACGTGTTGACGAGCATCAATAAATAATCAGTATCCTTTTTGATACTAGTAAACATTTTTGATATACTTACTTATCCCTACAAAAAACGGAATCTTTATTAATTATTAAACATTATTGAACAAAAATTTGTTTTAATTTTGATTGATGTTGAAACAATCATTAGCTAATTGTTTATAAACTGATTTTTCTTCTATGAGATTGTTATGAATTACTTCCTTTTAAAATAATTTAAAATAACATAATCAATCACTTAAAAAAAATATCAGGACGTGTGATCGAAAATGTAATTAACAACAACATTTTGAATGAATACAAATACTTGTAGACAAATTACTGGATTATACCCATGCTGGGCTGATATCAGATATTATTGATATCTCAACAGAGACAGAGAAACTCTGGTAGGCGTTTACAGGGCTTATGACCTGTCATTACCTGGGTTAAGTGGCCACTTGATGTATTACAACATTCCCCATTCCGCCCATCATCTGACAACCATGTATGACAAATTTTAAAAACTTGTATATATGCTGAGTTTGTACAGAAGAATCCACATGCGAGTTTTGTTTTCGACAGATTTTAAATATTTTTAATATTCTTTCCCTATAGTGACATATGTTGAGAATATAGTTAAGCATTTTTTTGGGCAATCTAACTTTATTGGTGTAGGTAAGGTTTATCCGAACTTGATTACTTACTAGAAGACGCCTGAAGACGTCTCTCCAGTTTTTATTTGCTTTTTATTTAATTTTAAAATATTTAAAATCTGTCGAAAACACAACTCGCATGTGGATTCTTCTGTACAAACTCAGCAGCATATATACAAGTTTCAAAAATTTGTCATACATGGTTGTCAGATGATGGGCGGAATGGGGAATGTTGTTATACATCAAGTGGCCACTTAACCCAGCCAATGACAGGTCATAAGCCCTGTAAACGCCTAGATAACCCACATTCGTTTCCAGAGTTTCTCTGTCTCTGTTGAGATATCAATAATATCTGAAAATGTAATTCATTACATGTAATTTTTATTGCTCATCTATATTTTTACATTGCCTTCTATTATGTTTTATTGTATTGATTTATTGTAAACTTTATATGGCCGTATGTGCATTGCACTACCCTCTCACCAAGCTGGAATAAAGTGCGAAATTACATTATTTATTACTATTATTATTAATTTTTGTAATTAAATCAATATGATTAATATTATATTACAAAGCTATACTAAGCTACTGTTAAGTATGAGAGCCTTGGTAATATTTACATTTCAAATTTCAAGATTTAGTGCTTTGCTAATCACTTGAGAAGTATAGTAAAAATAAATACGTATAAAAGTGTGCTTTTGCGAAGTTTCAATCGCCTTTAATCGTCATTCTACATCCGCCCCCTGCGTGAAGCATATGGATTCAACAAACTGCCTCTAAGCCAAGTGAAGGCAGTCAGTTCCCGCGGTATGGTTACCGATTTAAAAAAAAAACAGAAATCTCCTTTTTTATTTATTTTTGCATCACATTGCAACACATTTAGTATATTCTTTATTCTGGTGTTATTTAAAACTGTCGGTTCTCATGTAAATGAATAAATAAACAACTCCTTTACATACGCGTGTACTCAACTGAACAAGAAAATCATGACCTTATACCCCTGAAAATGACACCCATGTTCGGATTTCGAAATAAACCGCCTTAGTACGTACCCACAAAAACGTATTTCAGGCTTTATTTTTACCCAGGCGTTAACCTTATCCCTTAGTTATTAGTAGCCTAGTAACTAGTACGCGAATCTCGTATTGGCCTGTTTATAAAAACAAAACGCTTTATGTTTACGCCCGATTTTTAAAAACATACGTAACGTTATTTTCGCACCGGGCCATCAAGAGCCAGTTGTATCGAAAAAATTTAAGTTAATGTCAAATTATGGTTTAAATTCAAACAATGGGCCAGGGGACAATTTATTTTATTTATTTTTTTTAGATTGTGATCTTAGATATGAAAAAAATAGGTTTTTTGTTTTCATTATAATGTCTGCTATAATTATTTTTTTTTAATATCGTAATCGTGATTTACTGCCGAAACAGGTCATAAGTAAGATGCGTAAATTTAAATCCAAGTTTTGATGTAAGCAACGCCTAAAATAGAAAAAAGTACATCTATATATTCAGTACGACCCTTTTTGTGCACTTAGGAGACGGATGCTTTTAAAGCATCCGTTAATATTCAATCCGTTTGAACAAGCTTTGTTTTTAAATATTTTTATACCAGGAATCATTGAATTATTATTTTTTTACTTTTAACAGAATTTTTTTAAATATTCATTACTATTCACACAAAAAAAAAAAAATCGGAACCAAAAAATATATTACACTTCTCAATAGCTCTTTTCGTAACCAATTTTGACAAAAAAGGAACTTTTATTTGAATTTAGCGTTGGATCTTTTTTCGATGCCACCGGCCACGGCCCTAAAGCTAATTAATCGGCTCCAAAAACTTCAAATAACTAACTTGTGTATGTAATAATTTAATTTCCTAGAAAATTTACAGCCAACGGCAATGAAATCGTATAAAAGATGATGAATTAATCATTAATCATGCATTAGCGATAAAAAAATATTAGCTACTTCATATTTGTAATTACGTTCGTTCTTGTGTGAAGGTAGGTGTGTTTTTATCACTACTACATGTACATCTTATCGTAAAATTGTACAATACTTTTATTATTCATTTTTGTAAGCGATGACGTATTCTATCAACATCGATAAGTGGATATTAAGCTTTATCGTTGTGTATCGATTATAATAATCTTGTAATTCTTAATCTTATTGATGGTAGGTACATATTAGCTTGACACACTATAATCTATTTTATATTTACATGATATCTTTTGATTTTATCTACATAATAGTTTAAAATTTTGCCGACAATTACATTTTATCTAGTTTTAAGATGGTAGCCGTAGATGTAGGTGTATTGTATAATCCAGATGATTGATTGATTAAATATTTATTTTAAGTCGAGAAAAATATATTTGAAAAAATGTAATCTTTAAGGTATGTATCAAAGTAATATTTTTAGTGTCTAGTGGCTTAAGTCCGCCTCGTAGCATAGTTGTTGTTGTAGTAGTTGTTGTAGAAGAAGAGAACGACAGTTAATACCAATAATTGCTGGGTCCGTTTCCTCAATTATTTCTACTTCGCCAAAGCAGGTCATACCAAAAATTTTAATTGTGAATTCTTCAACTAATAAACACCTTCGGTATTTAAAAAAATATTTTTTCATTATTTTTAATTTGATGTAGGGTGGATGCTGTAGCTATTGGACATTGGACAGTTAAAAAAAAAATTTTACAAAACAAAATATTGTTGGAACTGTAACTTCCCTTTATAAAACCTAATCGAAATTAGTAAAATACCAATAAAAAAAAATTTAAAGCGTGTATTTTACAGCAATTATACACAATTTCATTTTCACTATCGACTTTTTCTTAATGACAAATACTGATAGATTCAACCCTTTCGCGTAGTTTATGCTCGGTCCAAAGCTTGAAAAAGTTTTGATTTATGAAGGAAAATTTTCCTAGTGTCAAGGGCTAACAAGATCATGTTTTTACAGAAGTTTGAGATTCGCTGTCAAATAAAATATCATTTTCAAATTTCGCCTTTGACTTATACACAAAAGATGAATGCATTTACTTAAAGAAAGAACTTACTAAAAAAGGACATATTTCTTGTAGAAAAAAAATTGTTTGAGTATGCTTGTTTTTTTTAATCTTATTTAGGGTGTCCAATTATTAAAGCAAGTTCAATTACTATAGTACCCACCCTACTTATCATTAAGTAAAGAATAATGTCTGTAATAGTTTGGTTACAAGCCCAGTGGAGAAAGAGAACTCGTTAAAACCTTTATCCGAATCCCTTTTGAAGATTCATTTCAGTCAAAGAACTTGGCCGATATAAAAATTTATGGAGGTGCCCACATTCTAAAATGGCTGTTTGTTGAATTCACGTTCATAACGGAACAAGTAACCATCTCACATAAAAAAAAATAAAAAATTACCAGTAGGTACCTCAGGTAAATGGAAAATAAAGCTTATAGATTCAAATATATGAAGACCGCAAGCGCCACATTACATAATATTAAGATATATTTTTCAAATCGTCCCATTTTGTTTCTTCTTGAAAAAAACGATGATGTTTTATGCCATCAGATTCCGCCCCGTAGTGTAGTGGTTAGCGCGTTAGGCTACCACGCATTAGGTCGCTGGCGCTGGTTCAAATCCCGGTGAAATATTTTTCCCAATAAAAAATATTTCTTAGGTGATAATTTTAGACTGGGTCCGAAGCTTAAGACTGATAATCTTACTTCCATGTGATAAAATGATGTACCATTGCAGTGTCCTATGTATCATTCGCTGTGGAGAAGGAAATACAGTTAACATTTTAGGCCTTACTGATATTGGATTTGGTAACTCAGATTTTAAAAAAAAAAAAAATATGTACCGAGTATTTTTTTTGATAAACGACTCTAGTGTTATCTAACACTCCGAGTACCTGATTTGCCTTGTAAAATAGGCAAGCATGATAAAAGCACCAATAAAAAATTAATCGACTTACATACTTATTACTCTGAATAATTTATAGTTCAGTACGTAGATATTTACCTACAGCAGATATTCCATAAATTCCGTCTATTTTATCACCTCCTTAAAGCTCGTATATCCAGTGAGCTTAGCAAAACAATCCTTGCGACCACTGGCAGAAGGTATAAAGTCCCTTTTTTACAAATAAAATCCTTTCCATAAATGGTCCGTACATTACGAAACCTTTGCCTTTCCTAACAGACTACTTTCTAAATCTCGTAATAAAATTCGCAATAAAAATATTTTTATTTTTATTTTTGCCAGATTCAAAATTTTTAATGTCCGTTGTCATAGCCAAAAGGCTGAATTTTGTAAGAAAATGTTACGTTCCAGACTCTACTCAAATTATTGATCTATTTTGTGGATAAAAAAAAAATTGATTTAAAAAAAAAAATAGTCGTTTATTTACGAAAAATATTGCAAAATAGTTTGTCCTCACTGGGGTGACCTGTGCCGAGGACTAATTTTACATATTAAAAAAAAAAGATTTATTTACAATGGATCCATGTGTGTTTTGAATGACTAGCAAAATTAAAAGAAAAAAATGTAAAGTCAGAAAATGGACAACCGCTACTGGGGTCTCAAAAATTAACTACCGCCCATCAAATAATTTGCAGTATCCATGTTCTGTTCTTTCAATTAATTCAAATTTATACTAATAATTATGTAAAAAATCAATTTGAAATCTCAAACAGAGACGAGAAAATTTTTATGTAATAAAATGGATATGATAGGCGTTACAGGGCATTATGACCTGTCATTGGCTGGGTAAAGTTAAGTTTTTTTTCAATGGACGACAGAGAGTGTTCACATGTGAAGCGTCGCGCCATTTTACTCCATATTGACAGATATGGATAAAAATACTAGGTGAAATGGAGAATGTTGTAATACATCAAGTGGCCACTTAACCCAGCCAATGACAGGTCATAAGCCCTGTTAATTTCCTAGATATCAATAATCCCTTCCAAATTTCTCGTCTGTTGAGATGTCAAATTGTAATTATTAGCCCGTAATGGGTGAAATCCAGTTTATGTCTACAAGTATTTGGACACACTCAAAATGTTTTAATAAAATTATCAAATGATTGGTGTTTCCAACATTAAGGCATAGTTTTTAAAAAATAAACTACGAGCTCTACTACTCTTATAACCACTACCTTCCCTTATCTGCACCATTGATGCATAGGGCACTGCATTAGTGCAGGTTTTAACGGCCTAAAAATGTAGAATCTGTTGTTAAACACCTCTCCGTCAATGATATAATTTTTTTTTGAGTAGGTACGGTATTATTTTTTGCCCGACCGCTACAGGGTTAAACGCTATTCTAATTTCAAAATAACAAAATCCAGCTTGCGGTGGGATAAATTAGACGTTCATAGATTACAGGAAGTCGTACTGCCATTCTGGCTCGCGTCCAAATATGGCGTTTGGTCAGCCGCTTGTGGCGCTGGGCCAGCCTGACAATTACCTATATTCTACTCGTACTTATGCGAGTTTTTATCCTAAATCAAACCCACGGTGATGCGCATATAAACGGTTATTTTTATAAAAGAACAATTCAATGCCAGTTTCATGATCGATTGACGTTATGATACGTTATGGTAAAAGGACAAAATATATTTTTAACATATCTTTGTAAAAATATCTTAGGTTAAAATATCTTTGTTAAAAAGATTTACTGGTCAAAAATATAAAGCAAAAACAAAAAATTGGAGAGACATCTTCAGGCGTCTTCTAGAGTAAGTACATACACTAATAAAAAGATGATACAGGAAAAAAAAAATGCTTTACAATCTTTTCAATAGATGACACTAGCATAGAAAAATTCTGTAAAACGGAACGACGTAAGACGATTTCAATATATATTAGTAGTTCCATTTTTTTTTCATATTGACATTATCAGATGATGGGCGGAATGGGGAATGTTGTAGTACGTCAAGTGGCTTATTAACCGAGCCAATGACAGGTCATAAGCCCTTGTAATGTATTAGATAACCCACATTCGTTTCCAGAATTTCTCTGTCTCTGTTGGGATAACAATAATATCGGATAAAATATCATTCGAATTATTCAAAACACAATTTACTCATTTTAACTTTAACAGCAGTGGTAAATAAGTAATAAGTTGGTATTGTACAATATTTTCGAGCATATTAAAGTAAGTGTCTTTTACTTTGGCTAATACTTTTTACAGGAATTTTAAGCGGTCTTAGCTTGCACTGTCGCAGGTAACTGTCAGGAACAAAAAGATTCATGTTCTACTGTATGGGGTCAGTAAACGTCGACATCTCAACAGAGACGAGAAATTTGGCCGGGAATATGGATTTTTTTCATTTTTTTCGTTTACAGTGATGACATGAAAAGTTGACCATGTTGGCATAAAAAACTTTTTCCGCGATGTGGTAGTCGGAGAGGCAAAACGCCACACAACTTTTCCCTAGCTTTCTTTTGCTTCTTTCCATATCTATAAATTTTCTAATAAACGCATGTCGATTATTACGACTTTTCAGATGTCCGCTTTCAAGCACCCGTAGTTACTAGATAAAATCACATCTGACTAAGTCTTACTTAGGAATATTCGCATCGACAACGTATTGACATTTTTTTTTCTTTATAACTGACACGTTATATACTTGACGAAAACATGCTAAAAAAAAAGTTACAAGTCAAAAATTTATCGCAAAAAAGGTTTCCGATCTCTGCTCTACATAATATGTATTGTTCTTTCTGTCACGGATAAAACGGGATTTGAAGTTCGTAAATCAATAAATTCCCAACTTCCTATGGCCCTAATATACTATTTTATTAAAAGAAGGAAATAATGGTATAGTAGCTGAACCCTTACTCTACGGAGGTTCCGGGCTCGATTCTTGGTGACATCACAAAAAAAATTGAATCAATTCTCTGCATTTGAGGCTTCTGGCCATTAAAAAAAAGTTAGGTACATAATTATATTTACCATGGACTAGCTCTGAATATATTTGGTGTACCAATACAGCGTTCTATGCATCTTTAATTGATGCAGATAAAGGAAAGGAAAGAAAATAATAAAACGCAAGGCACTTTACACTAAGGGAAAGGTAGTGAATCCAGTAGAATGTAGAAATATTTCTAAATTATTGCATTAAAAAAAATACAGTTATTTAATTTCATTATAATGTGTACAGCAACCCTTGGCATTTACTGTCATCCGGCGAAGGCGTTTCGGCCAGCTAGGCCATATACTACGAATGCCCCCCGAGAGCCGTAACCACCCTTGCCTATTTTACAAGTCATCAGTTTCTCGGCGTCCTGGACGTCCACTGTTGACAATTCGCCGACAGTTTGCATCATAACTGCGGGACGTGGACTTGACTTGAGAGGATTATTATTTTATTTATAGCAAAAACAACAGTATATAGAATACAAAAAAAGGCATGATTACCAATTGTAGTTTTTCACATTTATACAATTCAAAGTAAGATGGAAAAAAATAAAATAAGAAATAAATATAAAGAGATATGAGGGAAGGATAGGATGATAGGGATAGGTAAAAAGAAAAGGAGATGACTGGGAATAGAATTAGGATTACCCTTTACAGTCTATAAGATTTCAATTAATTTTTATTTGAAGTTGGGTAGTCCGATGTTAAAAAGGTCAAGACAAGAACACGGGAGCTGGCGGCCGATCGCTTGGCCTAGAGGCAGTTTGTGGAATCCATATACTCCACATAGGGTACGGATATGGTATGATAACGATGATGATGATATCTCATACTATGATTTTAAATATAAAAAATAAAAAAATACAAAACATCAACATTCCTTTGAAAGCAAAACTTATATTACATTGCAATTACAATAAAACATTTCAAAGCAAGTCGAGTAACGAGTAATTTTCAGGTCGGCACTAGAGCAGTCTCTAGAAAATTGCCCAGCGCCAGCGGTAATATAATAAGAAGATAATAGTTTGTAACCATTAAATTTTCACTTTTCCATTCGCCCGGGGGAATGAGGACACGTGTAAGTGATACCATTTCTATTTGTCCATCAACTCTAAACACACAGGTTGTTTTATTATTTTTCTTATTGAATTGAATCGTGTTAAGTGATTAGGGCAACGGTTGTCAAAGTGATTGGGTATTGGGTAGGGGTCTATGCATATCAATGCAAATTTATTGGCAGCAAGGCAGTAGGTACAACAATGGTACAATGTCATTTTAATTCATAGGTAGTTTTATCTGTAAATCTGTTATTTTTTTTATTTTGTTACTTTAGGTTTTCTATTTACCGAGTCTAGACCAGTGGATTCTTGACCTGACAAACAGACTTTACAAAGTTTTACTATTATAAGAGCTGGACACTGTTTTTAATCATTTATAACACACACACATTTTTAAAGTTAATAATTCCTACATTAACTCACCTACAATATTTATAAAAAATGGGTTTATTTTTTTTTTTAAAACGTGACGTTTATTTTAATTGTGTAATTGATTTTTTATTTTTTATTTTAAAAAATGATTGAAAAATTACAATATCAAGGATTTTTTTTTTAATTTTTTACGATGTCATATGAATTTTTTAGCGCGGTTTGAAATAGCGCTTTTTCAAATCGCTCGCAAAATCCTCCATTTAGCGCGCATGCGGTGTGACGTCACAGCAATATGGGTGCTCTCACTCCGGAATGAATTTCCCGCCTTCCACGGTAGACGGATATAAACGTCATTAGTCAATAACGGACGTTTAAAGTCACTCGTAATTTCGTGTTTCTAAAACATAAATTTATAAATGAAAACAAAATTTTTGATCATTGTGTTTTATATCGTTGGAATCGTAAAAATATACTTTAAATATTTATAGCGTTTTCAAAGATATTCATGCTATCGGGAAGAACCCAATTCTAAAAACGGTTATTACAAATTTAATTTATAAGTACAAATTAAAACAGAAATATGTTCATAGGTACATATGTACAAATGCAATAGAAAATTAATAAGTGGTGAAAAATTTTAGTCAAATTAAACTTATTACAATATTAGTAATTAATATTATATTAATGCATGTGTTGGCGTTCTGGTTTAATGTTGCGGTTTATAACTCGTATTTAACAATAGTTATTTTAGCACTTTGTCCAGTGCTATTTAAACCATGCAATTATTTATGATAGACATAATAATATTTTGTTTTTGCAGAAAATAACAATTTAGTAACAAGTATTTTATTAAAATGATAATATCGATTTCAAAAGTAAATAAATGTTAACGTGCGTACTTCTACCAACGGAACATTAATGTAATATATTTATTGAGGGGCTTAATACAATTAAACATAATAACAAAAATATCACACGTTAAGAAAATAATATTAACGGATATTAGTTTATTTACGGATATAGTTTTACGGATATTTTTTCGGTTAAAACAAAATGCCGCCTTTACAACTCCTGCATCACACCTGTTTTCCTTTATGGCTGCGAATCACGGCCATAGAGCAACACAGAGGTGAGGCAACGGACACAGCAACCATTGGTATCTAGTGTCATCCGGCGAAGGCGTTTCGGCTGGCTAGGCTGGCTTAGCTAGGCTGGCTGGCTAGCCATATACTTCGTATACCTCCCTAGAGCCTTAAGCCGGAATCATATTAGAGCCACGCTTCCCCCACCACCGATCCCAGGCCGATCGGTCGGCGACACGCGGGACATGTCTAATATAATCATTTTCATACTAAATGTATGAAATCGATTCCAAACCCACGCGTTGCGACACGCGGCGTGGCTCTAATATAATTCCGGCTATAACCATGCTTGCCTATTTTACAAGGCATCACATTTTTTCGGCGTCTTGGTCGTCCACTGTTGACAATTCGTCAGCAGTTTGCGTCATAGGTGCGGGACGTGCTGACTTGACTTGGGAGGATGCACGGGAGCTAGCGGCCGATCGCTTGGCCTGGAGGCAGTTTGTGGATTCCATATGCTCCACATAGGGAGCGGATATGGTATGATGATGATGATGATGCTTACCGATATCAATAATTCGAAAACTATCAAATTTAATAAAAAGTTGGTAATCACATACACATACAGGCTGTATTGGGGGAAAACGAGCGAGAGGGTGGAAGGTCTCCTGTTCAATAGGTTGACCAAATACATTATCAAAAAGGTAACAATGTATTCCCTAAGGGCTTCAGTCAACATGGCTCATGAACTAGAAGAGTGGAGGCGATTGGCGCAGTTTATTCTTGAACAACCAGAGGACCATGACGTTTAGCAGTATCCAAGTTTGTACGCCTCGTCGCGTAGCGGTACCGCGTTGGACAGCAATGAATGATGAGTTCGCAATTTCGATTCCCGATTGAGGTCAACATGAAACATTTAATTGAATGTGATTTTCACAAAAATATATTTCATACGTGATACCGTGGACTGGCGCTGAAGCGTACGACTGATCATCTCGCCTTCATGTAAGAAGTTATCAAGATTGACTGTATTTTGATAGTTCAAGTACAGTCAGGAGGGTGCGGATAATGGAGAATCGTTTAACGAAGAAATGATCTTAAAAGAAACATTTTGCGATCTTGTCTGTAATCTGTATTATTATAACGATATTGCACAGATCACTTCGATACAGAAATATCAATGTAAGTAGGTATTGATTGATATTGCATTTATTTTGTAGAACTCCATGATATCTTATGTTGAAATCAAAAAACGATTGAAATATGATCAAACAGTTTGATAATGCCCTTACAAGGCGAAACAATTGTCACTAACTTGATAATAAAATCACGTAGAACCAAAAAAATGGTATTTTGATTTTAACATAAGTTAGTAGGTATATTTTTGTGATGTATGATATGTTGATGTGTTATTTGGATTGGTAGGTACTTAAGCGTAAGACTGATCATCTTGCCTTCATGCAGTAAAAAGTAATCGAGATACACTGCACTCGGTGTACCAATGCAGTGCCCTATGCACCATTGGGTGCAGATAAGGGAAATTAATAGTATTAACATAATTTTTGTTATATGAGTTTTCAGATTTTTTTATCATCCTGTAGCTGAAAGAAATTTCTTTTATTTCTACAAAGACGACATCTGCAGTGGTAACGTAATAGTAAAGGGTACTCTCGGTGCAATATAGGCGCTCGTCCGTACGGTACCCATAGTCTGCACTTCCTAAACTGTGTTACTGGAATAATATACAAACACTGCAACTACCTTCTTTTAAAGGGCATTGGTGCATCAAGTGCTGTGAATTTTGATATCTTTTTATGAAAACAAGATCGTTATAGCGCCAGTCTTATGTATCACTTATATTTTTATGTGAATAAACGCATTTTTTTTTTTTTTAAATGAATGAAAAAACTACATATACATGGTGTAACAAAACTCGTGCTACAACCCGAAAAGTGGTGAATCTACATCATATTTGAAGTGGAATATGACTAATATGAGCTTGAAAAAAAAATTTTTCTTCATACCTCAGATTAAGTAAAATTGCACAAATTCATATTAAAATGCTGCTTTTGATTTATTTTTATTTATAGATACTATTAATTTAACTAAATAACAATTTGCAAAAAAATATTTTTAAAATGTCAACTTCGTACTAGATTTTCTGGAAAACTATGAGTCTTAAAAATTCCGAGTTTTGTTGTATATATATATTTTTTTTTGTTTCTTTGTTTGTACATTTTTATTAAGCTATAAAAATTCATACAGCTAATATAATAAATTAACTAAATATTTCATTACTTGTTACTACTACTACTCTCCCTTATCCGCTCCCAATGGTGCATAGAGCACTGCATTGATACACATGTCCAGCAAATCTTGATAATTTGTTACGTGAAGGCAAGATGATCAGTCTTACGCTTCAGCGCCTACTCCTAGGTATCACATATAAAATAACGCACACAAAGGTAAGATTGGTAAGATTTCCGTTTTCGATCCCAAAGTCAGGCTTTAAATATGACTTTGAAGCATTTATGGCCGTCTTTGATTGTGAAAGGATAAAAAAAAATCGAAAATCTTACCTAGGTTACAATCATACAATTTTATGTTGCCGTAAATTTGTCAGACCTACATTGCCGACTTTGTTACTATACGACCCATGTGTTTTGTGGTTAATTCAAATTTCTCGTTTTGGGAAAACGCGACGAAATATATATTTTCATTTCAATTGAGAGCAGGAATGATCGCAGTACTTGATATCTACAACATTACCAGTCAGCCAAATCCACAAAGGTTTATTTATCTCAGTCATTTTAGGTTGTTTTCACAGGATTCATGATCTGAAATGATTTTATGACTGTCATTAAGCCAAAACAATCTTGGAAGTAATTAAAACCCTGTTGTAATTTCCACTGAAACGAATATTCCGAGTCATGATAGTTTCATTTAATTTTGTACCGCGGTTTCTTTTAAACTCAGTCTTCGTAAAATGGGGAGAATAGAACATCTCTTATGACAAATTGAATTATTTTATTTCATTACAGCGTTTAATTAAAAGTAATTACAAAGACATAGTTTTTACTGTTGGGTTTTACTTCGGTTCGAGTGTAATTCAAATTAAAAGTTACACTTCTTCCTCCTGTTCTTACCGTTGTGAAGTTTGTTTTATATGGGATCTGAAAGATATCAATAGGTCCTGAATCCGCCACGATGAGAACTCTCTGGTAATTTCGTCCGAACGAGGATCAGAAAATGGAAAAAGGACTAACCAGAGCTCTGGACTTAACAAGGGCGGGAAATGACGATGAAGGACCACCAGGAAGGGCGAAGTATCCTGGAATACTCTGGAAACACCGCGTCGAACTGACGCGGCGGGACACAAAACGAAGGGCACAGCACACTATGACTCACTTTCAACGAGGGGGGTTCGGAAATTGGTTGCTGGGAAGCTTGGAGATGAATGACGAGCATGAAGAGGAGATTTTGATGGAAATGTACGAAGGAAGATCAGATATTGGAGTTTACGAGAAGGATGGATGTTGCGAGGTCAGAGTAATGTTGCTGCGCTGAGCGGATTTTTGAGACTGACGCGGTGTTGCAAATATGAGACAAAAACGGAATGGAATGAATGAAGGTAGAGAATAAATTTTGGAAGGAATCCAAACTACCTATCCCCAGAGAGTACCATAAATGGCCAAACCAGGTACCTAATTAGTATTATTATCATTCAAATTTCATTTCATTAATTCACAGACGTACTTTTCAAAAATTGACTTATTTATGATTTGTTTAAGTATAAACCTTTATAGAAACTAGCATGCATAAGATTGCGGGTAAGATTCCCGTCGAGGTCAACATGAAATATTATTTTAATGTGAATTTCATGTTAAAATGTCTTATGTGATACCTGGACTAAGCAACTATTTAAAAAATACAATTATTTTATTTATTAATTAAAAAGTATAATGTGTACATAGTGTACATGGTATGGATATTAATTATTGGTCAGGCCAAAACTGTCAAATAAACCAAAAAAAAAAAAATATTATGTGTCATATTTTTTAAGACCTTAAAAATAAAACAACGTTAGTACCTTATTTTATTGTATTTTTCATGAATTTTAGCCATAATATTCGTATTGTAATCCTTTATCCATTGTTATTTCTAAAAACTCTTGATAAGGGTGTCACGTTTTCCAATGTACAATAAAATGAGAGAAAAATATTTTATATTCATGGACGAAAATGTTAAAACTGCTTTGCTGAAAAATTTGTTATTTCGAATAGTAATATTTTGCCTAAGGTTGTATACATTCGCATATTTAAAATGCGACAAATTGAATAACATATTCCCTTTTGGATAGATCTCCCTTATTTTAAAACGCAGATTGCGTATTTTCATCCAGGAAAAACTATTAAAAATCTAAATTATTTACCCAGAGCTTTTCTATATGGGATATTTTTTAATTGTACGTAAAGATTATATCTTTATTTTACAAAGAATAAAAACTACATTCATAAATATTTTTTATCTTAATTATCAATTATTCAAGAATGCTGAATATCAACTTAAACTACGTTTACCCCACTCTACGCCTACGGAGGCGTTTATTAATTTGAGAGTACATTGTAACCATTCCATGGGTAATAATATAATATTTCACCATTTGTACGGAAATGCGACATTAAGGCCCATACGAGGAGCAAGTCACTAAAGTGATAATAAAAAAATAATCACATACATAAAAATACTTTCTGACATTATGACATTGCTCTCTTTGTCTCCTAGAATGTCTCTCTCATCATTCAAGACCCCTATTCACGTACCGAGGCGGTATTCCATAGCCTGACATGTCAACAAAAAAAATGACGACTTTTTCATTTTATTTTCGTAAGTTTATCTAAGAAGGTTTGTGTTTTTTTATATATTTTTTAGATATTTCTCTCATTGTCTTCCGGAATGTCTCTCTCTAATTATATCTCGTGGGTATACTGGCAAAAAACGCTAACTCGAAAATATGCTGTTTGGACTTAATCATGCAGTATTGTTAAGTTTTTAAAGCTCTACAATCGGCAGAAACACAAATTTTGGATAACTTATAAAGCGCCTTTTTTCTGAAGTACCTAACCTAAAATCACATTTCTTTCTTTCTCTAAAATAAAAAGGAAATACTGCTATTAACAATAAAAGTTTTCTAAGTATGAAAATTAATTACATGTTTGAAAAAATGAGAAATAATTAAAGTTTCAACTCATAATGCAATATAATAAAAATAAAAAATAAAAATTTGAAAATGCTTGATTTCTCAAAACAGGTATATTAGAGTTAACGTTTTTTGCCAGTATACCCACGATCTTAAGTCCCGTATTCGTGTAGCGAAGCAGTATTCTAGGGCCTAATATGCAAACAAAAAATTACAAATATTACTTACTTTCGTAGTTATACCTAAAACGTCCCATATTTCAATAAAATCATTATATTGCTCTCTTTGTCATCCGAATGTCTCTGCATCATCATATTTCAAGACCCCTATTAACGAACCAATGCAATGTGGTATTTTGTTGCCTGATATTTTTATGATTTTTTAAAATTATATTTATTTAGTTCTTTTTACATAGACTAATATTATTATAAATTTTTTTCCTAACTATTCTTATACTACTATTATAATTTTTTTAATTTAGCCATAATAATATGATACCTACACTTATATTCTTCACACATATTATATTTTTTACATTTAACCCTAAATAACTTTACATTTTGTTCATTTCTTATTTCATCAGGAATCTCCTCACACATTTTAATGCCCCTATACATTAGACAATTCTGTGACATAGCTTTTCTTTTCTTTTCTAATCCTATATTTTTGGAACCTCTTGTTGCATATTTATGAAAAAAGCCATTGTTTTTTAATTTGTTTAGCAAATATCTTGGAACAATTTTGTTAATTTCATTAGCAACATTATATTTAATTCTTTGGTCTACAGACATATTATTCAAAAGTTTAATCATTTTTTTAATGTTTGTTCTTCTACTGCACTTCAATATGATTTGCATGGCTTTGTTTTGCAAAAATTTGTAGTTTTTTTAGCTATCCACATGTCAACAAAAAATATCGTCTGTTTCATTTCTTAGTTTAATCTATGACAATGTTTTTGGATAAAATTATGATAATGTCATTGACAAGGACTATTGAATATAAAAAACAATATTTGAATTTAACCCTTTTTTTTGTAAAATAATGAAATTGTCAACTCAAGAATACCCCCTTAACCTATTTAGCGCCACGAGAAAATAAGAAAATTAAACTTACACCTCAATTTTTCTACCACTTGGCTGAACTAAGAGTATAGGAGAAGTACAATTTTTCAATAACGCCGGAAGGCAGCGCAGAATTAATAACTCCAAACGAGAAGTTACTATGCCTTAACGAGTTTACAAGTTCCCAGATCTGACCCTACCTCACCTGACCTACTTGGAAATAAACAAAATAATAAATAAAACGTAAAACTTCGTTGGAATTTAAATCACCACTCCTCCCCTAGTGGTTAAACATTCACTTAAGAGAGGAGTCTGTAAACTCAAGTTTATGACTCTTTGACTTCATCTCTAGTTTTAACAATATTGACCATGAGTTAAAAGCTTTATCTACTTGAGGAAAATGTAAATGTGTTTCGAGGTTCTTATTTAATGTTTTTGGGCTAAGAGTTGTGAAGAACAGAACATTAAAATGTCCATCATTTGGACTCATATGTTGCTGATGGATATAGCAATGTATTCCAAAACGTCCACAAAAAAAACAATGAAAACCATGCCACCCAAGGCTCTAAAAATCTGCAAACTTAAGTTATGTCTACTTTTATTATTATTATAAGCAGGGAGCTTTTGCTGGTGCGCCTATATCTTTTGTACTGCTTCTTGTCTGCCTTCTGCATCTAAACGGTTTTTGTACCGTTGACCGTAGTGGAGTGGACAACTAGGCATGGCAATTCGTTCCAGTCTGAAACCACCCTATTGAGAAGGAAGTTCTACTTGGGATTGAGGTAGAATTGGGGACGATAGAGCTTCCAGGTGTGACCCCGTAGATTGGTGTTGGGATTTAATTGATACATTTCGTGCAGGGGCAGTCGTAGTAATCATTTAGTATCTTGTAAGTTTCGATTGAGTCTCCTCTCTTCCGTCGCTCTTCCAATAATGTAAGTCCTAGTGCTTTTAATATACCGTGACATGGCATATTTTTTAATAACTCGGGGATTTTTGTTGCATATCGTTCGACTTTTTCTAGTAGTTTGATGCATATAATGAACAAATTTATAGGTAGATAGTTATTTTACGTACTTGATTCTTAAGTTTTAGATCTTAACATCTCTCTATTTATGATGTTTTCTCAAATCTGACTTAAATTGGGCAAAAGCGTTTAAGAATTCCATTTAGGAAATTTCTCTTTATTATGAAACTTTGTCTGTAAGTAGAGAGTAGAAAAAAAAAAATTATGGAAGTTTTTTATTAGGTAAGGTACCTATCATTAATTTCAATTTGTCTTATTCAAAAGATAAACAACAATGATTTCGTAAATATTTCTCCATTATCTTGAATTATTCAGTATAATAGTAGGTTTGATGATGTAGTGAGAAAAATTTATCATGGACCTTTAGTAAAAATGTAGGATTATCCTTAGAACAAGAATACTTGTTTGAAAGGGATTATCTAATAATATTTTTTATAAAACTTTAAGTGAACCTATATCATTAAAGCCAATATTGGGATGTGCTGTTAAGATATCAATAAAAGTAATCTTTTTTTATATCTTACAAAAAGTTTTCAATTCATTCATATAAACAACAAACAATTCATCGCGTTATTGCCGTAGCTCGATAGAGTTGTCAAAATTGGATTTCCACATTACTCTTCAGTAGAGCCAGCCGCGTCGCCAAAATCCAATTAAATACCTACATTTTTACTATTGCTTAGTATGGAGTTCACGATGGCATAATATCTTGAGTTTACTTATTCTGCGGATACGCTTTTATGATTATCGAAATGAGGACAGAAAAAAAGGTAAGATTATTAATTATCTTGCATCGTATATGACAAAGCAATAATTTAATTTGTCTTGTTGTAATTCTGTTGTAATATTACAAATTGGCGTCTACGTGTGTGATTGTGGTTCGTTTAATCTCAAAAATATGTGTCGTAGATTTGACATAATAATCAAAAATACATGACTGCATTAAAATGAAATACAATACCAAATTGCTATGACAGCATATTCGAAAAAGATCATGTATTAATTATCATAGTCGATGCAACCGAAAAAACTGGTTCGGTACTTTTCAGCTAGACAATAAATTTAGGTTGAAAGAAAAATGCAACTGAAGTAGTAATGAGGAACTAATAATCAAAACCGATTCAGTGTGTATAGTCTCTATAGTCTATACATCTACCTGTTTTCGAAAATAGTGTGCATTTTAAAGTTGTGCATTTTTACTTGGAATGCTAAACCTTTAAGTGTTTTGAAAACTGTGTCAATGATTAATTTATCACTGAGCTTTATGAAAGCTTCTCAAACATGAATTACTACGCACAACGTTTAATAAATTTTGCTTTGCATCTTATTTTATTTAGCTAAATTGGACGTGGCTTGGATGGACCAGACGTCTGCTCTAGGCGGTAGACGGACGATATAAAGAGTACTACAGGATCCAGATGGCAGCTCCAAGTCAAAGACAGGCTCCAATGGACCAACGACCTTTATCCAGCGGTGGATGACTAATGACCCTTAAAGTATAATATGATTATTTTATTTATTTTTAACCGAGAAACTTATCTAAAACAGGAATTCGTTAATCAAAACTTGATGTTGATTTTATAATATATATATTTTTTTTATTTATTACATTTCACATTTTATAAAATCACAATAATGGGATGGCGACTCAATCAGTTGAGACCCATGCCAATGATCTGGCCCCGACTTACTAGATAATCCGTGTCGAGTCAGGGCATTGTAGTACTATACATAACACATTGTAGTACTAAAAATTATTGATTATTTACATAATTAGTATATAATGCAAATTATGCATGTTACTCCTGAAGTGACTGAAGTTGGAAAGTGTAGTAGGTTTTTAGTATCTATTAGGTACTTTATACGGCGCTACTTACTTCAATCCACTTTACTTCAGCCAATTTTCTTAGGTTTTCGTGATCAACCACACCACGAACATTCTGGGTTCATTCCCGGTTAAGTCCCTTATATAAAGTATTTTTTTTGATAAACAGCATTTTGAGTGTGAACAAAACTCGTAGTACAACCCGAAAACTGGTGCATCTATACATCATATTTAGAGTCGAATGTGTAATGTGACATAAGAATCTGAGATGATAAAAAAAATATTTTTCTTCCAATAAAAGCATTCATTAGCTAGTACCGCAGATTAAGTCGAATTGCCCAAATTCATGTTTAAATGATGTTTTTGATTTTTCTTTATTTATGAATAGTATTAATACGACTAAATAAACGGTATTTGGTAAAAATTTGCAAAAAATCGCTACTAAATTTTCTCGAAAACAATGGGTCAAATAAAAAAATGTTACTGTATAAATCGACTCAAAATATTATGTAGTTTTACTGGTTGTACATCGAGTTTTGTAACACCATGTATAATTAGGCCTAATGCCTATTAAGGTGGTGAGAATAAAAATAAAAATAATATGTATTATTAAAAACAAAAATTATGAATTCTCTCTCTTATATGTTGTATAATAAATTGTACTGTATTTGATAGTTTAATTGCTTTTAGCAATAAAGTTGTGCAGGTTGCACTATCCGAACTCCAAACATTTAAAATAACGCAATTTTACTGGTGCCTGAAATTGGATCAGTTTGGAGTTATAATAGAATCCACGTTTGTTAAACTTTTCAGTTTTGCTTGTTCCCGAAATGTTATCAACTGAAATTATAGTATTTTCCTCGTGCAATTTATCTAAGTAGAATTTAAATTTAATACCACTCTATGAAATTGTACGAAAAACAACACACGTGAAAAGATAAATTTTACCAAATTTGTAATCATTGTTATGGATCTGGATGAGCAATTGACCTAATTTTCGTTTTATTTTCTGCAAAAATCAAATCATTCACAAAAAAGCTTCTCAATAATCTTTATTTTTTTATGAATGACTTAACTATATTTATATTAACTTTAATATTTTGGTAGAAAGGAACATTGTTAAATATACAGTAGATACATAAATTTTAACTAAAATGGTTACGGCCCTAGGCGTGAAGACTGTTATTGAATTCTTAATTATGAGGTTCCATGTTCGATTTTTGGTAAAAATGTATACTGAAAACCATTTTGTTTTCTTTTTATCGTTAAATAATTTTTAAGTGATTTTCAAGCATGTGTGTAAGTGATGTAAAATTTTACTTAGTCATAGAAGTATCTGGATTATTTAATAATTTAAATAGATACATATTTATAAATATTTGGAATGTAACATGTTTGTTTCATGATTATTTGCTAACTAAAAATATCTGTAGTATCCTGATAAAGTTTCACAGGAAGAATCATCTAAGTTAAGGGTGATTTTAAGGGTCTAAATATTTGTTCTAAATACGTAGTCCATTTATTTCTCTAGAACCTTTTTCTTAAAGAAGTAAAACAGCGAAAAAATCGGTAATATTTTGCGTTATCCTTCTGGGCGGGGGCGGGGCGGGGAGATACAAATGACCCTCCCTTAAGTAAGCGTTAAGGCTATGGTCCAAGCTAAATCTCCTTTAAATCCGCGATAAGTCCTTCCAATTTAGGTTTCTGGGGTTTCTTATTCTCAACCCTTAGGCCCCGTCTGCCGGAAAAATGTGGTCCATTCGTTTCAGATTTTATTTTCATTCGCGACATAAATTTCAATTTGAAAATCTTAGATTTTACTTCTTCGAATGGGCTGTTACGCACGTTCTAATGGAAATATGTGAAAATTGATTTGTCTGTATTATTTAACACTTAGCGTAGGCTGAAAATTTATTGAACGTTAAGGTAATGGCAATTTTTTAAAAATTTTCTATTAAAAGGCTCATTCGAGACTTCATTTTAAATTATTTATGATGTGTTATAATATTGACGATATTTTCACAGCTCTAAATTACCTTTTAATAACTGTTTATTCAGCTATTGTAGTCTGAGATAAAATTGTTTCATTTTCGTAGATAGAAAACAATAAAATACATTACTATTTACCACTGAATGTTATTTTGTTATGTTTCCTTATTATTTAAATAACTAACTAATCATTACGTCAACTCCAAGCTCCAAGGGTGTACATAGGTAGAAACTTTTTCCTGTGTAAAATATTCTAGAGCGCCACCCATTGATTTTTTTCCATATTTTTTACTCTTTTTATAAAGGTTTTTTGATGAATATTAAAATGTAATATTTTTTATTTTATTTATTCAGTTTTTTAAGCCTGTAGGCTTTCTTTATAAAGATACTTGATATTAATTAAACAAAATGTTGTGCTTATAATTTATGTTGTACCTACATTCATAAATTTTCAATAAACAGCAATATTTAAGTACTGAGTAAATATTAAAAACATTTTAAGGGATATTCCAAAAAAGAAATTTTGTTTTTTTTTTTCACTTGAGTATTTGATAAAAAGAAAGTGCCGATTAGGGGTTGAGAAACCACTTTTCACGCATTTAGAGCGGAATGTTTCTAGAAGATTCTAACCTCTTTCATTAACTGAGAACTTAGGATTATCTACTTGAAGCTGCCCTACTTCTGAGCTCTTTTTAAAAGATTCCACGTTAAGGATAGATTATGAAAAAAATGTTTTTAACCTTATGTAAGCCGCGTTTTTTCATTACTCCGCAAATGTGTTAATATATTAATGTTGGTATTTTTTTTTAGTCTGAAAATTTTTGCAACACCACGTGGCTATATTTTTTTTACGTTAATACACGTTTCTTATTTCAAATAAAACGAAAAAAAAATTTTACCTCAATAAAAGTTTTTCGTTAAAAACTAAGATAAAACCTTTTTAATGTTCTTGATTTTTATGGTTAATTGAAAGGCGGCCTCCGTAACGTAATGGCTAAGACGCTGGACTCACTAAACGGAGGTTCCGGTCAGTTTCCAGTCAGAACGCAAAAACTAAAAAAAAATTCAGGTGGTTGTATAAATAAAATTTAAAAAGCTGCTCAGCTTTGTACTTTTTAATGCTTATTAATATTGTTTTCTACATTTAAATCGTGCTTGCCTATTTTACAAAGCTATGTTCGTTGTTCGTGTCAAGAAATAAGACTGGATACTGTATGTATCAATAAAAAAAAAACGGGAAAACATTGTATCTAGCGAAATATATCAAATGGCTTCTGAACTCACTTACGACGATAATGTATCTGGATCCGCCACGGTGAGACTCTCTGGTAACTTCGTCCGAACGAGGATCGGAAAATGGAAGAGGACTTACCAGAGCTGGACTCAAGGGCGGGATATGAAGCTGAAGGACCACCAGTAAGGGCGAAGTATCCTGAATACCCTGGAACACCCACGTCGAACTGGCGCGGCGGGACACAAACGAGGGGGCAACACACTTTACTCACTTTTGGTCGAGGGGTTTCGGGAATTGGAGTCTGGGAAGCTTGAGATTGATGACGAGTATCACGAGGGTAATAACGAGGGTGGATAGAATGCAGAAAGATCAGGATCACGAGAAGGACGGATGTTGTGCGAGGTAGAGTAACGTTGCTGCGCTGAGCGAATATTAGAGACTGAATTTTAGTTGGAAAACAGGTGACAAAAACGGAATGGAATGGGTGAAGGTAGGCGATACATTTTGGAGAGGAATTCGAACTACCTATACCAGAGAGTATCAATGATGGCCAAACCAGTATCGATAATCTATTTATTTATTTTTATCAGCTCAACAGGCCAGGAGGCCAAATTTCAGTGGAAAATTACATAACTATCGCCCAGGCTTAAGAAAAAAATGTTTTGTATTTTTATCTAGTAATCTCATCAGGAATAGACCACGGAATCTCCGTGTCGTAGATATAGTCTCTTAGCCATTTATTACGCTACGGAGGCAGCAGAAATCAATAATTGTGAAAAAATATTTTTTTATAATCACAGCTGGCATGATGGGAATTATTTTTCGAATTTTATATTTTGAAATGTTGCTTAAAAGAGTGTAAAGAAACTCACAATCGACATACTTTGTATACCCACGAACAGGTTATGCCTTTGTGGGATTTTCGTTAATTTTTTAAATATGTAATTGTGTATTTAATTTGTATTTTTTTGTAAACAATTTTTTTTCATTAAATTAAAAAAAATAATTAATTAAAGGTATTAGGCATTAAAAAGGGGCGTTTTGAAAGCTCTTAGAAGATATTCGATCAGGCATTAAATTTTAACAATTTCATTACAATATATTAAGCGAGCATCACACGTGAGGGTGGATATCAACAGAATCACCAAATCCGTGGTACATCAGTGCATATTCCGAATTAAACTCCCTAAACATGATAAATTTATGACAAGCCTACTTCCGGTTGATAGATTTAAATGTCAACATAACCTATTTACGATCTTGTTTCGAAATTTTACCGTTTCATTGATATTTTGTCTAATGCATTGACTTTGAAAGGCCTTTGTGCTCTATTTCGAAGCCAAAAATTAAAACACCTTAAAATTTGCGTAGCAAATTTGACATTCACATAAAGTGACAGTCCTACCTGATACATTTGATAGTTGGCCGGAAATAGCGTGACAGATGCGTGATATATGCGTGATAAATGCGTGATAGATGCGTGATATATGCGTGATAGATGCGTGATATATGCGTGATAGATGCGTGATAGATGCGTGATATATGCGTGATAGATGCGTGATAGATGTGTGATATAAACAGAATGCAGTAAAACGTGGTAGACGCGTGAAAACCAAAGAGAAAAGAGGCACTGGACGACTTGCATAAAATATGGAGGGACAACTGGGAGTTATACATCCCAAGAGGCAGCAACAAAAATGATGCCAATTCAGACCCTTCAGCCTTATTTTAAAATAGAAGAAGAGTATCTTCACATTTTGTTTACATTTCTTGGTTATGGTGTTTTTCTGAATAAAGGTTGAGCAGTATATTATGGCAGCATACCCTCCGGCTACAGCTTAACGTATGTAAGGCACATTATTACATATCACGCGGCAATATCTTACATCCCTTGCGTACTTTATCTTAGTACGGGGTGAGGCTGTCCCGTGTACGAACACTGTAACCCACAAATTGGAGATTTAGATAATTATCAACTGCTCCAAGGAAACGCTCTTGACAATTATCTATGCACTCACTCAGTGTTCCTGAGTGGCCGAAATTACTCGGCGAATGGCAAAAATGAGGTAAAGGCAGGCTGTTTGATTCTATCTGATCGTATTTGTTTTTGCAACAGAAATTGCCCTTTTTTAAAGCTTTCGGCCAATTTGATTTTTTTAAATTTAAATCTGTTGTATCATGGAGGATGACATAGACATAAAATAAGACGGTCCCCTCTCGTACTGTAATAATAAAAATCAAATTAAAGCTTCGTTCGCGGGAAAATCACAAAATGTACATACCTACAATGATTACGTATATAAATTAAAAAAGTACATTTAATTTTGAATCTTCGTGATCAAACTTATCTGGATTGGCCGATGGGTTGGGTTTCTCGGGGCGTTGCTGGTGATGATTTGTGCTAGTCATTCTTGGAACAAGTTGCTCCAGTAAACCCTTGATTTCTACTCCTATATTCCTTGTCTATACCGTCTTCTATCCACAAAATCAGTTATCTATGGCACTTCGCGGGTAGTCCAAAAATTATTAGAATTCGCAACCCGCATGTTAAAAACGCATGCATCGTTCGATCACGGATTTTTCTCATTCAATTAACATAAAATCAACCTTGTACTATTTAAACACCGCATTCTTTGTGTCTTTGTGTTTTTATGGTTTTTTGAATATGTTTTTTTGACGTTTTTGGTGAAGTGCAGCACAAAAGATCTTTCTCCTTTTCAGTCTCCATAGACCAAGGTAAGGGCATATTTTCCTAACTAAATTGACGTTTAGGTTTTAGGTATTTTGGGAGCTGAGTCTTTCCACTCGGCCTCTTTTTTCGCCTAATTCATCTCTTAAATTCTCACACGCAAACAGTTTTCTTGTGTCAAATAATAATCGGCCAAAATCGCGCTTCAGCTGCACCATTATCAATAAAAATGTAAGGACAAATAATACTTACTTACATTCAAAATTCTCTGTGTATTTTAATTTTGCAAGACCCACATAATATTACCTACTATTTAAAAATTAAATCACAAAAAGCATTGTTGACCAATATCTCTATTTTTTGTTGTTGTATTAATATGGGTTTCTGTTGTAATACTTGGCAGAGCCGGTCGCTGGAGCACTTCATACCTTACTGAAAGTGTATTATATGGTCCGAAAGAAATTCCTTTAATGTCCTGTTTACTTCGGTATTCCTGTGGTGCGTTAATAAAAAAACCGTTATACTTTCAAAAAGTGAGTTTGATTCTGATTTATAACGATAGATTAAAACGAAACGGCTTTTTCTCACACCAGAGAGATTTTATTCAATAAAACATAATCATAAGAATTTCATCCGTTATGAAAGACAAAAAGCACCCTTGAGGTATATTTATACGAAAACGGCGCTATATAAACTATCCATCATTAACAATAATTGGCTCCGCCACGATGAGAACTCTCTGGTAACTTCGTCCGAACGAGGATCGGAAAATGGAAAGAAGGACTTACCAGAGCTGGATTCAACAATGGGGGGGGAAATGTTATGATGAAGGACATTCTAGGAAGGGCGAAAGTATCCTGGAATACTCCGGGAAACACCACGTCAAACTGGCGCGGCGGGACACCACAGCACACTTTTACTCACTTTCACCGAGGGGGGTTTTGGGAATTGGTTTCTGGAAGCTTGGAGATGAAATGAACAAATGAAGAACAGGTTTTGGATTTAACAGGAAGAACGGATGACGAGTCCGAGGTAATGTTGCTGCGCTGAGCGAATATTCGAGAAGTGAAATTGGAGTTGGAAAACGGTGGTGACAAATTGGATATGAAATATAGTGAAGGTAGGAAATAAATTTCGGAAGGAATTCGAACTACCTATCACAAGAGAGAACAATAATGGCCAAACCAATAATAATAAGAAGAAAAAATCTTTCGGAGTACAAATTTTTGCAGACAATAATTTTATTTTACTTCCGTTTTTTAGGATGACTAGTCCAGCTTGCTAACACATTAAATATATATTAGAAAAATCATATAAAAATAAATATTGCGTATTGAAGTCGAGGGAGTCGTAAACCGCGACTTAGCATTTGCATTTGGTCGGCCGTGTATGGAGGTGCGCCGGGGTGTTATTAATAATTTTGGTAGGTTTCCTACTAGGTTAATTTCATTGCAAGATGAATCTAGTGTGAAGAAATCGAATAATCGAAAGAAGTGTGTCGGGACAGAGTGGTATGGTGTTTTATCCTCTTTGCCTACCCCTAGGGAAAAATTACGTGATAGTATTTACTAAGTTAGTTTGATCTAGATTATTAGAATTTCTGAGGTTCGTATTAAGTACGTATCTAACTGTGGTTTCATTATCTGTTCTTGGCTTGCTACAAACATTATTTTCTCTTCTGAATTTGAATGAATAATGTGTGGAGCATGCGGATTTCTATCAAACCTACATTAATGTATACTTACGGTAAATTTAAGCGCGTCTAGTGTGCATTAAACCACCTAAAATCTAATACTATCTTACATTTGTCATTTATAAGAAAAAAAGGAAAATAGCTATGTTGGTGATTTACTGTTTCGTAAGCCAGCAATTTTGTGTTTAAATAGTGTAAATTTATATGTTAGTAAATATTAAATTAAAGCAAAACTTGTTCTTTTGTTTTACATCAACTATGTTATATTGCTGTTATCTTGGTTTTAAAACTGCCTTTGTTATAACTAACCGTTAAAAGTACAGGTAATTCCTTAACAACTCAAGTAATTGTTTATACAATTGTGGAGTACTGTGGGCTAACCAAACATTACTTATAAAATTGGGTCAAAACATCGCGGGGTATCACGTTGAAAATTGGCGAACCTTCTTTTAGGTTAGGATTCTCTAGTTTTCTTAAATCGGTTTGTCATTAATGTAATCGTGTGTTTTTGATATACGCTAATTTTAAGCAGAAAAATAGCATTTAAAATGGTACAGTCGCTGGTGATAGTGGAATGAATTTTTTATAATTGTATTTATTTAATACTCTACATTTTTGTATTCCTGGATTTTTCCTTAATGAACATACCCTCGCTGAGTTTGAGGTATTCATTTAGTGTAACATTTACCTTTACAGTATCATACATTAATTTCATTAAAGGATGAACATTAAATAATATGCATTAGGTACTTTACAATAACAACACGCAAACTATATATTTGTATAATATATGCTATTTAGATGGGGTAACCATTTCAAGGCACCTCTCTTTTACGAGGATGCGAATTTTTTTTACACCTTGTTCATTTTTGGTCACACAGTTGGAAGGGTGTTATATATTTTTGGAGATAGGAAGATAGTCGGCTTGTTTGTCCAAAAGATGTTGTCTATTTTCGGTAGGGTTCCATAATGGGGGTTACTTTTGGGGTTCTTGTTTTCAATATTTCGTGTCATTCCTTGTCACAACCCACATTATTATGGCCTCTATCCATAGTATTGGTCTATGACAACACGGTGTCTGTCATCCGTGAGAATGGCTGTTTAGAAACATGAATCGGTGACGTCACCGATAAATCTTTACCTACAAAAAAATAAATTTACAAAAAACGTAACCGTCCATAATTTGTATACTTTATCCAAATCTTAATAATTCAAATTATATCCCATCCCTCAACTCAATTGTATTGTGGCTTTTGTAAGGATAGTATGGTCCTTTGGAAAGGTATTGTGATAGGGTTACGGCAGGGGACGTATGAAATAGTGTTCTGCCAGATGATGCATGCGTTCTGTACCTCACCCCTCTTTGCCCTAATCCCCCCTCCATTGAGACCCTGACCGCGGATGCACGGGTGTGGATGTTCTGGGATGGGGAGCCTGGCGAGGCGGGATTACCGGTCTCCACACGGCAGGGTTGTAATTACTAATAAATAATGATCGGCTTGGTAGAAACTAACATCCCTACCACTGTTAATTTGGGCCGACCCTCTGGTCGGTTTGGGTGATGTGGAAACAATGACAATTATAATACATAAGCCGAGACGGTGGTAGGGGTACAATTGAAAGTATTTTTATACACACTAACAATCTTAAAATCGCGGTTTAGCTCTGTTTTGAAAAAATCGGTCGGTAGAGTTGGCTGGGGCGGGAAAATACAGACTCAATAGTCTTTAAAGCTGCGTCTAGGGTTAAGAGGTGGGGCTTTCATTGTTTACTTTATCCCTGATATTCCGACACTTTAGGAAACCACTAGAACATTTTTTTGGGAAACCAGTGTTTTAATGTAAAAATAAGATCCGCGCCGGATACTTTAAACGGTCAGCTTACAGTGATCTAACCTTTCGATCGCGCATTGTCACGTGCAATATCACGCAACTGGGATGTTTATGACTGATAGTCGTCGAGCGAATTAACAGACTTAAGCGCATTTGGCTACTATGCATGAGGTTGCTGGTTCGATTCCCGGCGGTCAATATGAAATATTATAATATACAGTATGTTTTAAGTTTTGTGGTAGTCGGATATAATTATGAAAAAAAAAAAAAAAAATATGACGCTGCAATGGAGTCAGGATGGTTTTGCAACTAGGCGCTCAGATGTGTTTTGTGTGTGTACATCGCATCGCGTCCGTTACGTATTCCATTTCTTCATCTTACTAAGGAACTTAGTCTAGAACTTTTGTGTGTCTTATTTGCAGCTGAAAAGTTCCAATATTGTCATACAAATACAATCTATCTGAAGTATACGCGGTGGTAAAAAGTCCTGTTTAAGAATAATTAATTAATTAAATTTAGTGGGTAAAGTGTAATTATTTGAAATGTAAGAATTTAGTAAGTTATTTATTCGTTATAACCTCATTTCATTTTTTACAGAATAAATTATCAATTATGAATAATTAAGGCTACCTTCTTTCTCAATAAGGTAAGGTTTTAAACGTGCGTGATATCTACATACAAACGTCTCAATTTCCTCTCAGGAATTGTATTCGGCTATGTTAGAAATATCATGCAAATATATTATACTTTGTATACCTAATATCAATTTTTCTGTACACGTTATACATATCTACTAGAAGCGCGTTTGAATCGTATTTTTTATTTTTTTAATAATTTATTTTACAAATGAGATAATAATATATATATTTTTAATTTGTAGAAAAATCAATACTATAGTGCTCAATTCCAGGAAAAAATCAAGGGACTATGATTGTATACCAGAACAGACGCGTGCCACGTGACCACGCTCTCTCTAAAGTCGTTCAAATATTACGGAATAATATGTTGCGACAGTAATATGCTAAGGCATGTTATAATCAAAAACATACATTTATGCATTTTTCTCTTTTATCTTATCATTCAAAGCTTACAAACGACGAATTAGATAACTACCATTTCTACTAACGTTACCCTTATCCGCACCCAAATAGTGCATAGGGAACTGCATTGGGTGTACCAAGTGCGGTGTATCTTTATCATTTTTTAGTTACGTGAAAGGTATGGTTGATCAGTCTTACGCTTCAGTACCAGTCCAAGGTATCACACATTCATATAAAAATCACACGTAAATAAACTTTCATGGTGACCCCCTGCGGAAATCAAATCCGCGATCTTATGCACAGTAGCCGAATGCACTACCACTATGCTACGAGGCGGACGTAGGAATTAGATAAACTCCTCAAAAACTGTTACTTTAGGGTATTTATTTATCGAATTTATCTAGGAGCTCAGATTCATTGAACCTTATTTTCTAAATCAAATTAATAGTTTGTACATTCACATTGGATTTAAACTGGGGCTGTTGTCTAAGGGTTAGATTTTCGGACTACGGATTATAATCCCTAGATTTGAGTCTCAATATACCACAACTTGATACTTTCTAGCACAGTTATTGCTGATGGTTGGCTTA
>JAGVSP010000858.1:0-64548 GCA_022494985.1 Micrasema minimum
CACATCGCTACTCTAAGTCAACCAAGTTGACCCATGAATGTATTAAAGGCTTCTCGGGTCCAGCATTACTATTCCTGCGAAGGAGACATACTTTACGAGCTGTTCTACAGCGTTCCGTACGTGATGTCGTATTCATTGCAACGTAAGTTACGGAGGCAGCACGTAACCGTAACGACCGTGACGCTGCTATGTTTTACGGTTCGTTTTTACGTTTTTTAGGACAACTTTGTCAGTGATAGCATTGCGTAATATAACCTGATGAATAGGGTATAATATTTTTATGCCGACTGTTTCTGCTGCTTCACAAATACCTTCTTTATATATTGAAACCTACTTCTCTATCGTAAATACATACACAGAATTATAATATTATGGTGCCTGGTCGCGACTATGTTTTAAATGTATGAAAATTACATTCATTGCTTAAGCAAATTGTTTTTTCATTACGAAATTTATAATTTTTCTATTTGAAAAAAAACCATCCAATGTATTAAATATGAGTTTGTAAGAAATTTTAATAATGATTCTATTCGTTCAAAATATTTTTTTGCATAAATTAAATGCAAAAAATATTTTGTTAAGCAGGGGAAAATACTTCAAAAATACATCGGAACTTTAAATATTCAATAAAATACAGTGTCTTTGTGTTTCGTTGTCTTTATTTATCAATTACTTCCCTAATGCTTTTCAAAATGCTCAAAATTTTCCACTGAAGTTTTAATTTATGGAAAGCCGATTTAAAACCAATATAATTTGAAATGAAACATGACATGAAAATGACACTTACCCTTTTTTTATCGAATTTACTAGATAATGTTAGTAAAATATGAGAAATGCAATGAGTGTTAATATTTATATTATCAGTACACATTGCAAAACACGTGTACAAATTTTCATTGCATATTATCTATTTATTTACACAATGAAGAAACTAACTTAATATTTAACACGAATTCAATTCAATTTACAAAACAAAAAGTTTCTTTCAAACCCGCTGACCGAATTTTCGTCAAAGAGGATATCGCTATTGATCTCAGGGATGTTTTTCTTCCTGTGTCAGTAACAGCACCAGAATTAGGTCAGACATTATACTGACGTACTGATAATATATTGTAACAACAGCCGTATGAAATGCAATATGGGGGGGTCTTGTATCATGCAGATATTAAACTATACTAGAGTCAAGTCAAAGGGGATTGGAAGACACCCATAAACTGTTATAGTTTACATTATCTACATAATCTTATCATCATCATCATCATCTCAGCCCGTTGAGGTCCACTGCTGGACATAGGCCTCCCCCTGCCGTCTCCACTCCCCGATCCTGCGCCGTCCCCATCCACTGTCTTCCAGCAGACTTCCTGATGTCGTCCACCCATCTCATCGGTGGACGTCCTCGAGGCCTCTGGTTCCTCGGTCTCCACACCAGAACGCGTTTCGTCCATCTGTCGTCCGTCATTCTGGCTATGTGACCGCCCATTTCCACTTCAACCAAGCAATTCGCTGCACCACGTCGCAGACCTTTGTCTGGCGTCGGATCCAATCGTTCCTTTTTCGGTCTCTTAATGTTATTCCAAGCATAATCCTCTCCATGCTCCTCTGTGCAACTTGCAACTTATGGGAGGATTTGCTTGGTCAGAGTCATTGTTTCCGCGCCATAAGTAAGGACGGGCAGAATGCAATGGTTGAATACTCGAGTCTTGAGTGAGTTGGGAATGGAGCTTCGGAATGTGGAATTTAGCTTTCCAAAAGCCACCCAAGAGAGATTTATCCTCCTATCCACCTCGCTGGTCTCATTGTCTCTGCCGATGTTGATTTTGTGACCAAGATAAACATAGTTGTCGACTTTTTCCACAGGTAGAATTTTTCCATCCGTGTTGACGTTTGTCATCAATTTCGTCTTGGCTACATTCATCTTGAGTCCAATTTTGGCCGATTCTACCTTTAGGTCTTCAATCATCCCAGTCATCTCATCAAAGCTCTCGGATATAAGGACAATATCATCTGCGAATCTCATAATCTTATAATATACAGATATAAACATACTATCGGCAGAAATGATTTACAGTGAGTGTATCAATAATGTCTTAAATAAAATACAAATATTGTAAAATTCACGTTGTGTTAACATGATTGTACGCGTAAATTTGAGTAAAATGCATATTTTTACGTATCTACGCTACAAATTGACTACCAGGGTCTACTTGAGTTTAATTCAAACTTGTAAACGAGTCATTAAGGACGCATCGTTATTTTTCAAAATTATGCCATTAAAACCTAACAAATGTATTATTTCTTCAAAAAAAAGTAATCTCCAAAACGTTAAAATTATCAGAAATATTTTTTTTTACGATAAAACTTTTTTTTAGTAATTCGAAAATAAGAATTATTCTAAAAATTCGAATAAGAATTATTCTAAAAAAAAAATATTCTAAATTAAAAAATCGGTGTGCGTCGGACCACACGGTGGAAGTTATACTTCTTTGGCCATTCTCATACACCCACTCACGCACACAAACAGACAGGATATATAAATGAAAATATAAGACATTTTTCAATATTATTCAATATATTTATATTAAATATATTATACGTGACTTCATTATTATATTATACACCTATATTATCATTATCAGTTATTTCTTCTATAATCATTCTTTCATCTTGCTCATTTTCTGGTTGGTCATTAGAAATCGTACTGTATTCCAAGAAAGACACAATTGGCTTATGATAACTAAAGTAATCGATACTTGTATCAAAACAAGTATCAGATACAAGCATCAGTGACTGTGGCGCCATTTTCTCTTAAGCGCCATTTTCTCTTAAAAATCAGCGTGACGCGGTTTCTCGACCAACATCCCACCCCAAAGTGTCTAACGGGCGCAAAGAAGTATAACTTCAAAAAGTAAATTGGTTCAGACCCGTGATTTTGGTAATAGCCCCACTAAAGTGCGATTTACTTACTAACATACATATAGATTGATTTATTAAATATCCTAGAATCCAATATATATCTCTCTGATGATTTTCCTTTAGCCTCTCGAGCCTCCCATTAGCTCTCGACTTGAATTTCCACCCCTCTGTAAATCTCCGCTGTACGGAACGTGAGATACCCGCCCTGAAAAATTGTATGAAATAGGAAATCAGTATTCGTGAAACGCTCTCAGGAGCTTAGGCCAACACAAATCCGATATTTCAAATTTGTTTTTAAGAACTACTAGCGGTATTGTATGGAATATGATTCATCGACAAACAATACCATTTTCAAAGGTTTCGAGTGTTTTAATGTTAGTAAAAACTATACTACAAAAGTGTGTACTAGTTGAATGCGTATTATCAGCAATGTATTTTAAAGGTATGCATTTTTGAAATGCAGTAAATATTTAAAAAAAATATACTTACTAGAAATTGAAAGAGAATAATATATTTGTGCCTGAGAGCAAAATAAGCTCATCTTTAAATTCAGTGTTTTTTATGTTTTTTTTGTGCTTTTTAGCCTAAGTTTCTGTATTCTCCAACTTGTTTTTATTTTACATCAACAATGTGGAAAACGATGATTTTAAAAGTGAAGCTTTTCATCAAAATGGCTAACGTACCAGGATATCAGACCAAAAAGAGTAATGACATCACAATGGGTATAGAAATTGTTAAAGTAAGCTTTATGCTTTAAAATGATTTTAGCTAGAAAAAACATTTCAAGATTCACATGCTAAAAGCTGTCATCGTAAAATTTAATCGATGCTGGGAACTAAACATGTGCTAAAGATGAAATCTAAATTACAATATATATACATAGGACATTTAATATGTACTAAATTAGCCTTTTACCTAAGCCTCATATCGTGATTATAATTTATTTATTAACAGGCAAACCAACAGTCAAATATAATCATTAAAATAACATAAAAAGAAAACAGAGTAGACCAATTACAGGACAGGTAGTAACAACAAAGATAAAAAAGAAAGAAAAATATTCTCATCGTAAGATTATTCTAGAAAAAATTATAAGAAAAAAAAATGCTAACTCAACAAGTGTGATTTCATTTGGATAGTAAACGCCGCACATCACCATGGTTATTTTTAAATAAATCTATATTCGATGTTTTAGATAATTTATTGAAGTTATTGGAGGCTCGCCATTTATAAGATTTTTTTCTGTAGTTAGTGTGTACCAGAGGGGTATAAAGAATAGGGTTGTTACGAAGGGTTTTACGGGGAATATTGATGGAAAGTTTAGATAGTAGATATAATTTCCAGACTTATTTAGTTACTAGCCAAAGTTTTTTTATCTTGTAAATTCGCATTCAATGTGTGATACCTTGTACTGGTACCGAAGCGTATGAATGATCATCTTACCTTTATGTAATAAAATTATCAATAACAATGCACTTGATGTACCGATGCAGTGCCCTGTACACCATTGGGTGCGGATAAGGGAAAGTAGTAGTAGCAGTAGTAAATTCATATTTTTTATTTCTTAGTTAGACCTTTTTTTTATAGACAATGATGCTTATTGACGCATTTTAGATCCTCAGTAAGAATAAGTTTACGGCAGAGTACAATATTGGCCAAATAAACGTTATCAAATTGCAGTTTCTTTTTAATGTGATGATAAATCCTGACATTTTCGGACAGAATATCATTACAGATGTCTGTTCCGTTCACGAGAAATAGGAAAACAAATAAATTTACTTACATATATTCCCAAGGTTCGCATATTAAGACATTAAATGCTTTATTGATCGTTAACATAAAATTAACAGTGACTCGGAAATTGAATTAAAGATGTATTCAATTATTTCTTTGGGTTGGTTCCAGGACTATAAATCTGTTTTGTAATTAATTTGGATGCTGAATTTTGTACCAAACGCAAAAACATTTTGTTGCTTATTTATTATTTATCGTATGCCTCCCTAGAGCCTAAACCATGCTTGCCTTTTTTTACAAGGCGTCAGGTTCTCGGCGTCTCGGACGTCCACTGTTTACAATCCGTCGGCAATTTGCATCAGAGCTGCGGAACGTGGACCTGACTTAAAATAATGCACGGGAACTGGTGGCCGACCGCTTGGCTTCGAGCCAGTTTGTGGAATCCATATGCTCCACACAGGGAGCGGATATGGTATGATGATGATGATGATGATTTATACTACGTTTTAAAATTGTTATAAAGTAAATTAAGTTGAATAAATGCGTTAAAATGCACTAAAAATCACAAAAAGGGGACTCTTAAATATTGTTGATTTTTGAAATGGGCGTTTTGGCTCGCAGTTACAGATTTACTTTTTCAATTAGAAAATTCGGTTGAATTTTTACTCCATGCGATTATCATCATTATGTCGACCATGTCAGCAAATAATCACTTCTTGAACATGATAAATTAAAAATTGCGTTTAATAACATATTATTATTAATATATTTTTTTAAAATTTTAAATTTTTTTATTATAATAATATAGACTAATATATTATTACATTACTCTTAATTTTTTTTCCCTAACTATTGGCAAATAAATCCCTATTCACGAGCTTAGAAAAGAAGAATATGTATTATTTTTTTTCAATGGAAAAATTTTTGTTTACAAAGAAATACAATAAAAACACATATATATTTTTGAAAAATGAACAAAAATCCCACCAAGGCATAGCCTGTTTGTGGGTATACTATAAAGTCAAACAGTGTGCACGTGGCAAAAGAGAAAAATAAAGTCATGTAAAAATGGAAAAATAACAAATAATGTAAACAAGATAGTTAAAAAAAAGAATACAAGATATTGGTATCTTTATAACGGAAGAAGAAGAAGGGAAAAAAATATAATATATCAAATAAAAAATGACGTAGATTATGTTGTAGTTATGGTCTTTTATAGTAAGAATGTACACTATGTATTTACACTATGTATCCAACTTTGTGTTAATTTTATAAAAGATGAAAAAATTGAAATATTTAATATATTCTTGGTTTACAAGTATGAAAGTATCCAACAATTTTTGAGCATAATATTTTATTTTATCGTGCCTACATAATACTACATAAAACTCTTTCTCATTCTTCCTTCGTTTGGAAATACTTCCCTTAGTATAATTCTGGGAAATTTTCTGGTTTTAAATTACAGTAATAAATTAAAAACGTTAATTAAGAAGGTTATGTTACTCATATTTTATTACTTTTCTCCTAATGGAAGAAGAAGTTACTATTAACTATTCCTGTTACTCTTATTTTAAGATAGACTCGGCCATTTTAAGATAGCGCCATTTAAATTAATTTCAAGAGCACTTTACAAAAACACTTTAATTAGGTATGCACATAAAGAAATAACAATACAAAAACACTAATTACTTTGTGTTTTAATTATGTGCTGAATTTTTAACTTGAAACTTCTAATTATTACACGCAACAATGTTTTTTTTATTAGGATATTATACTGAATATGGATAACCAATGAAGTGCCCCCTCAACAAGGCGCGGATAGGTGAAAGAAAGGAACTAAGTGTAGACTTTAAACAAATAGTTATTTAACATGTTGACTATGAAAAATACTTGAAAACTAATAAGTACTAGGTTATACTCGTACCTACCCATGACTGGCTTTCATCGATCATTACTATCTCAACAGAGTCAGATAAGCTCTGGAAACAAATGTGGATTATCGAATTGGTTCCTTAGCCTTGCTGATGTAAGTCCCAAAATAATCCTTATTATTATCAAAAACTTCTCTGTCTCTGTTGAGATGTCAATAATGCAATGTAATTTTATAGACATGGATTTTTGGATTTTGGATTTTTGCATAAAAAGGCAATAAATACATTAGTATTTTGTCAGTTTTTAATTAATATTTTTTACATATACATCATCCTGTATTCTGCTTCTTAAATCTTTATTTTCTATGTTCAAATTATTTGGAATTTCAACCATAATAATATGCTAATTTTTTCATTCTTTTTTCCCTTATCTGCGTCTATTGGTTCAAACGACACTGCATCGGTGCGCCAAGTGCAATCAATTTAAATTGCTTAACTTAATTAACTAACTAACTACTTTAAAATGCATAAGATTAAGATTGAATTAAGTATAGAAACTAAGAAGCAGGAGGTGTTAAGTTAGAAAAAAAGTTCTTCGTTTGCCTTGCAAATGACTTGCAATCCTTGTTCAATTTAAACAGTTCCGCGAGGCTGGCAATTTACTTTTAATGGCTTTTTTAAGTACTTGAAAATTTGCCCATTAATTTAAGAAAGATCTAGAGCTGTGATTTTAATAGCCTTGTCGTGAAACCGTAAAAACTTCTAAAGCAAATGGTAATTCGCTTTAATACAATCATTCTGCCACAAAATATTGAGACATTCTTAATTATTAGGTACTTAAAAATTTAAAATTGTAAATTTTCCATAATGTGTTTCATTAAAATAAAAAATAAAAATCTGCATATTATTATTTAATTCCAAATCTAAAATCACCATAATCGCGGGATACGATCGATAAAATATACCTTTTGCGTGCTTTTTCTGTAAGTATACTAAGATAAAATAATAATTACGAAAATATCGGGCTATCCTACTGTAAATCGGCTAAATTGATAATAAACGATATACCTACTCGTACAATCGTAAAATCTTTTGTGCTGTATGGAATGTTTACGATGATGCCATAATGAGATTTTCATTCATACTCTAACAGATCCTTTTCTGAGAAGTAAAAACAAGCTAAACTTAAGATTTGTTTTAACACATCCCTTACGAAGTTTTTCGGTACAAAAAAGGATTCCTCGCGCTCTGGTGATATATGTATTTTGTACACCTTGAAAATGTGATTTCAAAATCGTAAAAACATCTATATTCTTCAAAATTACATTTTTATTGTCCATTGTGAAGTTGAAATGTAACAATTTTTGTGATTTTAGCTCTAGAATTTTATTTGAATTGGTAATTTTATCCCAGATTTTCGACAATATATTTCCGACGGTCGGGTCGTTGCAAATTAATAACTTCGTATTGAAATACTTTTATGTGAATCTATTAATTCATTTCCATATCGGAAGAACACAAAAATTCTGAGGCCCGTATCTATTATTTTATAATATCAAATATGCATTGCTTATACAATATCTTTCGGGACGGCAAGGTTAGAATAAAAAAATAACATAATTATCAGATCTTGATTAGACCGATATTTCATAAAGTTAGTATAGTTTTGCGGTTATTATACGAGGAAATGCTTAGATTTAAGGATAAATTATAGTTATTTAGTCATTTTTAATGTCTCTCCTAACGTCAAGCGTCAGAGCTCTTAACTAATGTTTGAAATTATTTAAAAAATGCACAAAATCAAGGTTTCTATTATAAACGACTCTTGTCTACTGACGATGTTATTTGAAATTTGTCATTGGTACTAACTTTCACAAGCTTAGCTGAGAAAATGCACTCTGCCACATTGCCTACGGAACTTTCTTATTTAAAGTTTTAACCACTCGGTTAAGTTTGAAAAATAAAACTAAATCGACTTCATAGAGCTTTAGGACATTTTAGGAAATTTAGTACTTAGCCCTGCTTTTGTTTCTCAAATATTTGAGAAACCAAACGTTCTAGTGTCTTTAAATAAATGTGTTTGCGTACATTATGAAACTATCTTTTCGATGCGATATGCGATTTATATACTTATGAAGAATTAGTAAAATGGCTTGATTAAACTACACAAAATCAGAAACACTGTGTCAACAGTTATGTTGTGTACTTTACTGTATAATATATATTTTTAAATGAACATTTATCAAGTACCTTACTGTATTAATCAATGTCTACCCAAACATCCAACCTACTAAATAATAACGGCTGCTAAACTGTGGTGCGAGGGTAAGTGAGGGTAGATAATCTTTTGTCCTATGTTTTAATACATTAATACATTTAATACATTAAAAAAATATAAATCTGGCTCCCTAATAAGGTTTTGTCGAAAATAAGGAATGTCAGATTTAATACGAGTGTTTTTCTTGGTAATTTTCGTCACTTTAAAAAGTTTTGAAATCTATGTTTTTCGGATATTATTGATAACCCAACAGAGACAGAGAAACTCTGAACACGAATGTGGGTTATCTAGGCGTATTTACAGGGCTCATTACCTGTCATTGGCTGGGGTTAAGTGGATCACTTGATGTACATACAACAGTCCTCAATCCGCCCATCAGCTGATAACCATACATGACAAATTTAGGAACTTATATTAGTATGAATTATCCTACCACGTTTCACATTACAGAAAATTTCTATGCTGGTGTCATCTGTTGAGAAGGATTGCTAAGCATTTTTTTTTGGGCAATCAAACTTTTATTAGTGTAAGGTAAGGCTCTTTTTCCGAACTTAATTACTTACTAGAAAGACGCCTGAATGATCGTCTCTCCAATTTGTCTTTACTAAATTCGCTCACCCAAAAACTCCATTCTATTACGTTTGCATTAGTATGACGCAAAAAATATTGCACGATCGTCTTGTGGCTTTTCGTTTTAATTTATTTACTAGTAAAAAAATCTTTGCAACACCTTATTTCCTAAACTTTGATGTCCTTTTTTTACATACTTTAATACCCTTAACTAATAAAAAATTATAAAATAAGGTGCAAGGACGAAAAACTTGGCAAAGCGTTGGAAGAAAACATCCTTCTGGAACCTCTTTAGGGTCAGATATGTTAGTTTCCGTCCATTTCAGGATAAGGGTCGCTTAGGAGAATACGTAATTTACTGGAAGGAATATTTTCTCTCTTCTTGTTTTTCTCACATTTTTTCCTCGTTCCATCATGTCTGCCCTTTCACACTTCATCACCGTTTCAATGACCCCAAAGTCGAAATAAAATGAAAGGATTTGTCTTGCATAAAAAAAGGAGAATCATTTTACTGTTTTTCTATACACAATCGACGTTTTCTTGATTTTGAAACATTAGGGCCTAGTGCCTACCTAAAAACTAGAAACAATGTAATTAATTCTATTTTTAAATGGTGTACCAATTTTTACTTTGAATTATGATATAAACTTACTAATTAACTAACCATCACGCCATTTCCCCGTAAGGGTAGGCAGAGAAGATAGAAATACCACTCTGTCCTAGAACTTCCCTTTGCTTCCTCTTCATACATACATCTTCTCAAGCACGCACGTCGATTAATCCGACTTCTTACATGCCCACTTTCAAGCACTTGTTTTACTTGATGTCCTTTCTCGCCTTTTTCAACTTCTGCATCCAGGCACAGTCGCATCATATATTGGGTTTAGCCGTTCTTTCCATCATCCATATCGCTCTTACATGACCGAACCCTACGTAAAAGAGTCTTAATTTGTCGATAAATGGCCTATCTCAGCCTTTGGATTTTATCAGAAAGAACTTCCTTGCTTATTATTCAGTACATCTTCTCATGCACCATACGCCGATTATTTACTTTTCACATGACCCATTCAAAATTTGACTACTTGGTCAAGCCCATGTCTTATTTTTTCCACGGCCATCCGCGGCTTCTACATCCAGGCACACTTGCATTTAAACTTCTTTTAGCCGTTCTTTTCATCACATCATTCGCTCCAAATGACCAAACCATCGTAAAAGCCCTTTTTTTAATTCTGTCGATAATGCTTATTCAGCCTTGCACTCCTGCTCTAATTCGACATTATGATATAATTATTTTAAAAATAAACATTTAAAGTTAAATATAAGCATCTTGGTACATTTCCACTTATATATACTTTAATTTAGCCCTTTACCCTATATAATCATGAGATATTTCTTATATTACACACATATTTTTTATTCACAATACCTCTAAAAAACTTGATTATAATAAGACAAAATTGCAGTACATAACGGAGTTCTGGTACCAATTCTATTGTATGACAGTGAAGCGTGGTGTTGGAAAAAGAAGGACGAAAGTGGACTGAATTCTGTTGAAATACGATCTCTCAGGCGAATGTGTGGTTAAGACTATGTATGATAGGTGTACAAGCTCATGCAAAAGGCTGAGATAAGCAGAGTATCGGTAGGCTGAAGAAAGGGCTTTCAAATCGTTAAGTCATGTAGAGCGAATGAGTGATGATGGTCCAAACATTTTCGTAGTAAACTAGTTATTTATTAAAATAAAAAAGTGAATCAAAAAACAATATTTAGATATAACTTAATTTGTTTACTCAAGTTAATAAAATGATACACAAAGTTTGTGCTTCGAACTCTTTCGTCTGCCAAAGTTAAGGCCCACGTTTTACAAGCATATAACGCAATTGGTCTGAGAACTAACTAACTAACTAACTAACCATCACGCCATTTCCCCGAAGGGGTAGCAGAGAGGATAGAACGCCACACCACTCTGTCCTGGGCACACTTCTCTTGCATTTCCTCCACATTCATACCAAATCAGTCTCATGCACGCATGTCGATTATTCCGACTTCTTACATGCCCACTTTCAAGAACTTGTTTTTGAGAATAGTTTTATATAATACAATTTTATAATAATTAACCACAAAAATATTATTTAGTATTTTGAGACAAGTGTCATTTTTTTGCCGCCATTATAACGCCTGCATCACACCTGTTCTCCTCTATGGCTGCGAATCATGGCACCTGGCACCTGGCACCTAAGCCCTAACCACTGGCCCAAATATAAATAAGGGACTGTTGTAGTTTTGAAGAATAGGTGTCTTAGAAGAATATTGTTATGTGCGGTGGTTTGATTTTGTAATCTAAAACACAGAGGTGAGTTAAACGGACGCAAGCAACAATTGGTTTCGGCTGGTATTTTCTAGCATTTACTACGTATGGCTGGCCTATTTTACAAGGAATCAGGTTCTCAGCGTCCTGGACCCGCTGAAACAATCCGTAGGCATTTTGCGTCCAATAGACCTGACCGTATATTAATGCGCGGGAGCCGTCGGCCGATCGCTTTGCTTGGAGGCATTTGAATAATCCATATGCTTCACACGGGGAGCGGATATTCAATATAGGACTGAGTGATATAAGTTATTACGTTTATCAGACATATCCGTTTTTAGGCTGCCAATTTGTTTGGCGAGAAATAAATTTTCATCTAAATATGGCGTAATAACATTTTATTGGGCAAGGGATAAGCCGGGATAATCTTAGGATTAGCAACCAACAGTTTTAGCGGTGGCCACTTTACTTGAGTAGATGTCTTTATACAATTCATTTAACTTACATAAATGATGCCGAAATCATAATGTTGGATTCAGAACAGCTTTCAAGATATAAATGACTTACTTTAATGCGTATTTTTTTTTTTAAGGAACTTGCCTTTTACAAAAATACACTTTAAATACAGCAAAATACATAAATTAAATATAAATAAAGAATAGTACTCTTGTGCTAAATTGTAACAAATATTTTTTTACATTGGTTTAAATAATATATCGAAGCATGCTTGGAAAAACGAATACACAAGAATATATATGAGCATAGTAAAATATATATCTGTTAACACTGTACAAATAAAAGTATTGACAGGTGTTTTCAACCCATTACTAAAATTAAAATTTAAAGAAATTTCCAAAAGGAAAAAAATATAATAACAATACAGAAAGTAAATTCCAACCAAATATACGCGATAAATAAAATGCAACAATTATTTAAATAAATTTACCAAGCATGTATAATGTATACATTGTATATATATGATATACCACGAATTTTACCTAATTTAATTATTAAAAAAATGTTTAATTAGATTTAACTTATAAGACAATACGGAACCAACACCCAATACATCGCACACATCAGCATAATCATTTCCAAGTCTATGAATCGGTTGATGGGCGAATGCATTAGATAGATAGTTAGTTCTCACACTGTCAGATGCAAAAAGTGCATTATATCGCGTACATCTAGTTGGTACTCAGAAGTTAATCAGTAGAACTGTCTCTAAATGTACCTGGCTATCGTACTCGTCACACATCTCATTCTTTGTTCCATGTACCTGTTTTTCGTACTAATTATGCGATGAACTCTCCTATGGCTCGAATAACTCGCAATTATAATACACATTGTAATGATATAGATAATTTTGACTGTAATAAATATACATTTAAAACGAGAATAGTCAAAAAAATAAAATTGTCTAGAATTGATCAACGATGATAACTTTTTGTGTATATTTCACACACTCACTCCCTTTCTCTCAACCTTACAATCACACTAACACACACACTTACACACCCTCTTACACATACACCCTCACTACACGTCCTCTCCTTTTTACAAGCATTAACCATATTTTGCAATTTTTATTAGACTTTAGATTATAGTATGTTACTTACAATTTTTTTCCCACATATTTTGTTGGAACTCTGTCATTGGCCTTTGATATGATTATTTGACCTTGTATCCTGTAAATGTATCGCTGTTGAGTTCCCTAATAAATAAATAAAATAATTTTTAAAAAAACGTTTGATCCAGCAAAAAAAAATCAATAAAAATAGTTCTTTAAATTTTCCTCGTATCTCATATAGTTTTCGAAAGAAACTCATTTGAATATGAAACTCGGAGAAAACACTGTACGGTACCTCCCGTCACGTCACGGAGATGTGGGACTAGACCCAGGGGTGGGCTGCCAATTTTTTAACAAGGGGCTCGCGGGGTGAGGTTGTTGGGAGGGGGGTTTCGTGGGATGGGTGGAGGGGGGGGAGGGGGGGGGGGGGAGGTGTATCATTTTGTTCTAACCATCCAAAACACTAATACATAATAATGAAAAACAATTAAAAATACTTAATATGCACATCAAACGACAAAATATAGATATGACTTGTTTTTTACGGTAGAAAATTTTATAATTCAACAAATCTAATATTTAATATTAGTTTAAAAGGCAATAAAGTTTGAGGTTTCATAATACATTTGAACCATCCACTGAAATTGCATTTATGTACTGATTTGATCTGAGAATATTAATTTCTCTTAATTTAACAAGGGGCTCGCCGGCCCAAGTCAAATTTAACAAGGGGCTCGCGCGAGCCCCTCCGAGCCCCTTGCAGCCCACCGCTGACTAGACCTCAATTGAATTTTATTTTATTTTAAAATTTTTTCGCTTTGTTTTTTTTTAATTAAGCACCAAAAATAAAAAATGTAACGTAAGAATAATAATCTATATAAAACTTTTATTTATTTAAGTATATCGCCGTTTTTTCCATTAAATCTAAAAATGTTAATGTTTCTCTGTTTTTTTAATATCTGAGACCTTAGATTGGTGGCATGTTAAATCAAATGCCATTTTTTAAATCTCGTTTAAAAATGAGAATTTAATTACCTCCCAAGGCGACGCCATTTTAGTAAAATACCTGAATTCGTGTAGGCTTCATAAACGAAATACATCTCGGAATTTCGCAATTACTGTTTCAGTTACATGAATGTGAATCTTAATTAATATTCTTCTTACAGACATTATATTAGGTGGATTTTGGAAATGTATCTTGAATGAAACTTCGTTTAGGTAGGTAATGCTAGGAGGGATGTTTAGTGTTTAGTAAATAAGTGTACTTACTAGATTATATTTTTTATCAAATATGTATTTGAAATGAAAAATGTGGGATATTGTTGATAAATATGTTGACCTGAAGGAGCTGGCGGGTGAAATTAAGTCAAGCAAATTAGAACCCATGTACCCTTTTGAAGTAAATATAAGCGGTACATTATTGCATCTCTTGTAAAAACTCGCAGGGAGCATTGGGTTGAAAAAGAAAACATATATATTCTTTTTTTTCTATGTAATGTTATTTTTATGAATAAAAAAAAAAAATAAGCAATGCAAATAATAATGCAACTCACACCTAAAAAGCTGGCGGGAGAGTTCTTCGAGGAAGACTATAGAAGCTTCTGCCACATGTATTGAACGGAATGGGATGTGAAAAAAATTGACAACATATGTTGTATCAACAATATACCGTAACTTTTCAATACCGTAATTGATCTAGTGCACTAACTATCTAAACTACAATACGAGTGCCATGTAGGCACATAGAGCTGCAGGTTTTTTCGTTAGATTACACAAACTGTTAGCTAAGTCCAAGGAAAAACCCGTAGGGAGTTCAGCTTCCAGAGACAACAAGCGCCTTTTTGCATAAAGACAAAATTTAGTTTTTTGCACTTAACGGTCTTTTAGAATTACGACACTCATCGGACAGCAGTACATATTTTAGAAAATATTTATGCAATTTCAAGTATGGACATACGAGTAGTTAACCCTAGAAAGATAACGTGCGCCTCAGAGGCGCCCGCGAAACAAATATCTCGCTGTCTTTTTCTAACCGAAGCGCGTGCAAGCTTGTGTTGCTAAACCAACTCAGTCGTTGGTCATCTCCGCCGAGTGACGGTCGCTTCTGCTCGGTAAGTACCACCGTTTTGTTGCTATGACGATGCATACCGTCATAGCAACAAAACTGTGTGGTACTAAATGTGGCAAAAAATACGACTGCTGGTTTTTGTTACTTTTTGTAAAGGGTTTTTAATATCCTACATATTTTTTCTTAAAAATAAAAAATTATAATAAATATTTATGTTTTATTTACTTATTAATAATATGAAAGTTCATTTAGATTTTTAAAAATATAAAATTATTTTAGTGTATTGAATAAATAGGTTTCAAATATTGTGCGCCTCTCAGGCGCTAGTTTATCTTTTCAGTACCATAAAATAAGGTTATCTCTCTAGGGTTAAAATACGAAATTTCTGTTGTTACAGTGATGGAGTGCGCAGACGACCGGCAAAAGCTCTTCAACGACTCCTGCTACCTCATCGTGAGCTATCCGGAGGTAACGTGGTCCACAGCCCAGCAAATATGCAGAGGAGCAACAGCCGAACTAGCTTCCATCTTCACAGCAGAGGAAGAGAAGTTCCTCACAGCCGCGATCAGAAACAGCGCAGAATACTCCAACAGCGCCATCTACTGGCTTGGAGCTAAGATCTCCGGACTCGGAATTTACGACTGGACTGATGGAACGAGAGTTACTTTCTCTGGCTGGCTTCCTGGCAAGAACCCTGAAGAACTGGACGTTCTTGAGCTTCCAGACCCTGAAAACCCCATGTGCCTTGGTATCCAATGGATGACGTCTCCGACACCGATGCTTCCGAGCGGTTTATACTGGACGTCTCAAAAGTGCTCTCACGTTGGAGGCTACGTTTGCAAGAGAAAGAACCAACCGCTAGAACCCAATTTGAAGCTGAACAAGACAATCAACGACACTGAAGGGAGGTTGATATCGCCTAACTATCCGGGAAACTATGCTAACAACTTGGATTACTATGTGAAGCTTGTTGGACCTGAGAGTACCAGATTGGTGATCCAGTTTTTCCAAGATTGACATGGAGTTTCAAAAATGACTGCCTTTATGACTTTGTTGAGGTAAATACTTTTCGCGATGCTTAAATTATTACACGCTTTTATGAATTATTTCGTTTTGTCATTATTATCACTTTTATTGGATAATGTTTATAGTACTATCAAATCAAATAATAAAATATAAAAAGAAGCTTTATCACAACTCGTTTATTTGAACTTTAGCCCCTATTACAATGTTAAATTATTTTTATAAAATTAAATAATATAAAATTATGTCATTAGGTATACATTAGGTAAAAGTCGAACTATATTTTAGTACTTAAATATATTCTAAAACTATGTCACAGAATTGTCTGATGTATAAGGGCATTAAAATGTATGAGGAAATTCCAAATGAAATAAGAAATTAGCAAAATGTAAATTTATTTAGGGTTAAATGTAAAAAAATATTAGTGTAAATATTATAGCTAAATTGAAAAATGTATAATGTTAGGATAAGAATAGTTAGGAAAAAAAATTAAGTGTTATCTACATGAGAATAATATTAGCCTATGTAAATTATGTAGTACTATATAAATATATGTATATTTTTTTTAAATATTCTCAAATGATATGTAGGAGTATCTAATTTTATAATATTCTATAGCGGAGGTCAGGGCATTAAGCTTCTTACGCAAAAAGCTCTGTAGGTCTATAGTGACGGTTTCCCTTCCTTCCGGAATCCTTTTCGGATAAAATCCAATATTTATTTAGTACACACAAACATTTGGAGATTTACGTAGGTACTCCAAATATTGTAATACCTAAAATAAATGTGTTAAAGTAAGAGTTTCTTCACAGACAAAAAGCCTCGTTAACGGCGTGCCGCAGTCGGACGCAGTACGCATATGCGGCAGCCACGACACAGACATGCAGCGGTTCGACTTCGTGTCCCTCGGGCGTAGCGCGCTGGTCGGCGTGAAGAGCGACTACTCGATAGCCGGGGCGGGTTCAGCGCCAGGTGGAGGGCGGTGGATGTGTCGGCCTGCCCCAAGCAAACCCTCACTGCAAGACATGGAACGGTCAAAAGCCCCAACTGGCCGTATTTCCTGCTCACGAAGCTGGATTGTACTTATACGATCATCGCTCCACCAGGTAAGAGGGTGCTAATCATATCGCACATTTAAAACAATAGCTACACAAATTTTGTCAATTTTGAGTGATACCTACTAATGTTGGATTTTTTTAAAATTACGTAACTTTTCTTCACACTATATAATTAAGTCAAAGATCCGCAGCCAAAAAACTGATAAAAGAATTTAGATAATCAAAAATCTTGTCGTGCTCTTTACTGTTTTTGGGCATCTCGCGGCCGCTTCCCACACAAACGTATTCCTCGATTTTCTCCCTGGAATTGAACATTACAACTACGTTTTTTTTAACACATTATAAATATCGACCAGATGCGTGTTTGCATCGTCTTATTTTTTAATATTTTATGTGTTAAAGGAGATAAATAAATGATTTAAAAAATAAGACGATACAAACACGCATCTGGTCGATATCTAAAAAGTGTGAAAAAATCATTGCTCTTATGTTAAATTCCAGGGAGAAAATCGAGGAATATGTATGTAAGGAAAGCGGCTGCGCGTCACGTGGTGTGGTATGCTCTTAAAGTGCTAAGTAAAAATTAAAATAATAATATTATGTCATTTATACAGTTTTCAAAAATATTTTTATCTGTTGTCCCCAGGAAAACGAGTGTGGCTTGAAATCACGGAGCACTCTCTGGAAGCTGGTTCCGCGCTGGAAGTTTCTATAGGAGAAGGCGCTCCCTTACGTCCATTCCTGGAAGCTGATCATTTGGCTGATGGAGCATTCTTATCCAAGGGCGAATCTCTGGAGCTGAGGCTGAGGACTGGGGATCATCCTTCTGGGAGGGGATTCATTGCTGTCTATAAAATTGGTAAAAAATCTACTTAATCTCGCGAATTACTTACCTGTATTGTGCTGGAACCAAAAAAAACTCAATTGTCCTTAAAAAGGTGCGCTTTCTAGTTGCCATGAGCGAAGTATCTCGCGAAAACCGTTTTGTCGCTTACTTTTGGACGTAAAAAACAGAGATGTAAAAATTACCGACCATGGGACTACATATAGTATAGTTCTAACTGGTAGCGACATCTTTTAAAAGATATTTACAAGTTAAATGATTTCCTATCCACTAAAAATCTTCTGAGATCTGTTGTCTCGTAAAATGATTGTTTTTACAGAAAAAATTACTGAAACTGAAAAGAGCGGGGCTTTCGTTGTGAACTAAAGTAATACTTAATTTGACTAATGAAGCAAAATCCTCTTTTCTACTACCTATATGTGAGGTTTTGGTTAAATAAAATTAATATTTATCGATCTGTCCATCATACATTTTGAGTTTTATGTATGTACGTTCATACACATTGAGTTTTATGTATGTAAGATTGCTTATGAACCCTAAATGCCTAAAATGAAATACAACCACAACATGTTTGTCTGTCATAATAACAAATATAACTTTCCTGGCAATGTTGCCAAATAGCTTTGTTTTCAATATGTCTACACGAAAAACAATACAACGTTTTTTTGTTGCTAAAAACGTATTGCTGATTTTATTACTGGTATTATAAAAAGTACCTACAGCATCATCACTGTTTTTCATTTTTGGAACATATATGTTTTTTTTCTTGTAAATGTCTTAATATACATACTTAAGGCGATCCATCCAGCCAAACATGATTTCAGAACTGATTTCAAATTTTCAAAACGTACGCTTTGTCTATGATTGATTTTCAATTAAAATACATGATTTTTATAATATTAATTGCTATAATATTTTAGCAAATTTTTGAGGGGAAAAAATAGCACTTAATTGAAAAATATAAAAAAAATGTAGAAAAAAAACATTTTTAAAAGTAATTTGTGTAAGAAAGAGCGATTAAGTTTCAACAATTTAATTCGAAATGGACTCTGAAACAATTTTATTTTACGAAAATCAGATACTTAAAAAAAAAAAACTAACCCATCTTCCAGTAAGAACAATAATTGATCTTTAAATAACTATAATTAAAAATATTAGAATATAATATCCAATTACTAAAACTTTGTGTTGAAAATGTTGAAAAAAAACGAAAAATGCACTTTTCCTTGCAATTTTTTAGTCAAATATTTTTTTTTTTTAAAAGATTTTTATTTTTATCAACCAACTAGATAAAATGTTTTTATATGGTTTTTCAAAATTTTATGTGAGATGATTTTCATTGATAATTGTACTTTTACGATTGATTAATGATGACTGCGTTAATACCTATATTATTATCTTTCATCTGGCTTCCATAAGAACGCATGAAATATATTTTCATACAATTTAATTTATTTTAAACAACATTTTGTTGCACAAACGTTCTGTGAAATGAAATTTCATATAGAACTTCCGAAATTTGTCATGTTTATTTTTTTTATTTTATTTGGGATACAAACAGATGTACAGGTAAAACATAATATATAATTAAAACTAATCATTAACAATAACATGCCTGCCATCCAATTAAAAAATGTATCCACAGGTAACTTTAAACAGTTATAAGAATCTACTTATAATGTAAATAAATATTTGTCATCATCTTAAGTCTGCAAGTTTTTGAGTTCCTTTATATATTTGTTATATTGGGTGTTAAACATATCTAAGCTATTAAATTTATCATCAAACTAACGCCTTACAAATTCGAAGAATCGTAGAATTTTTTCGGTGATTTGTTTTAACTTTAGGTATATGAAAAAGTTGAGGCAGTCTAGTAGGTCTGGAAGGGACACGGAAAGAGAGTTTATCAGACGATGAGCGGAATGGGGAATGTTGTAATTCGTTTCCAGAGTTTGTCTGTCTCTGTTGGGATATCAATAATATTGAATTGATTTTTGTTGCAGTTGGTTTCGCTGAAGAAGAGCGTGTGATTCAGCTTGGGAACTCCACCACGGGGTCAGTTCTCCACGTGAACTACCCCCGTGCTCCCCCTCCATCAGCCGACCTCTCCGTTCGGCTCCTGTCTCCCCAGGGGTACAGCGTCCTGCTGCGGCTCCACGCGGTGAAATTCAGTGACGCAGAGTGCCAGGATGGAAGAGGGAAGATAGAGGTTAGTTAATGAAAGCTCCACCCTTTCCCTAGACAGTTTTAAAGACTTTTGAATCTTTTTAAGTCCAGCCAACTCTACAGATTTTTTTCAAAAAGCCAAACCGCGTTTGTAAGATTGTAAGTGTGATAAAAATACGGATGAATTTACGTTATGTAGGTACGCGAACAAATGCTTTCTTTGCCCTATATAATATTCCATACAGTTTTCGCTCAAACTGCACAAGAAACTGTACAGTTTTCTATCCCATATAAAGTGCGCTTTAAAAAAATATACCAAATACATACATTGCAGCCATTGATTTATAATACACTTAGATCTGCCTTGCAGAGTAAAATTATTTAGAAAAAGTAATGACACGAAGATTCCGCACCTCAATACACTTACACGGGTCCGACCTATCAGAGCCCTTCGACTGCCGGCAAACATCCGCCCACACACCGCAAAAGGTATGGGCTATATATAGAGTTACAGTAACAGTTTACAATACTAACCCGTTCCTTACGGGGAGCGTTCATGAATTTTACCATGCATCTAAAATGACTTTTTTTTACTTGTGGACGGGGCTGTTGGCTATTATTTAAGAAGAAAACTTTCATTGAATAATAATTATGTTAGGCTATGTAAACAAATATAAATAAACACTTACATGTGGAAAGTTACACCATATTTTTTGTTAATTTTATCCGTACGGTTTTTACACGGTTTCACTACACAGAAAGGCATTTCGGAATGTTTTTCTGAACGTCCGACTCGGCCGGCGCCGGTGGTTAAATAAATACTGAATACGCGTCTGGCGGAGTTGGAGGTTTTGGCGGAGTTGAAGTGTATTAATAAATCAATGATTGCAGCTAAATCAAATTAGGAAATCGGAGGCTTATTCAAGGAAATTATTGTGATTTCCGTTAATTCACTTAGACCCTGAAACGAATCACGTAAATTGAAATACGTGGTACAATATTCTTCGTTGTACTAAATCGGGTAAACAGATACAAACAGTACAGAGTACAGTGTTCAGTAAATTGGAATTACGTAATTTTGTCACTACTTTAGAGGACGACGGAGTGGAACATAAACAAAGGAATACTGTTACAAATGAATTACAAACAAAGCACTACCTACAACTTGTTAGTACAAAACTAATATTGGAACACGTTTAGCGATACAAACGTTACCGTGTCTTGTGCTGCAATATGTGGAAGTTTTTGCGTTACCGACAAAATCTCTAGTATTGTCCGCAAAACTAAGCGCATAATATACAACTATTTAATTTTGATAAAGGACCACTGGACAATACATTTTTTTAGGTGGTGATTTATATCTTAGGTACAATTTTTTTTTTTGCTATTATTATTATGTCCGTAATTAATTTGTAAAATATCGTAATCGCGATTTACCGCCAAAACAGGTCATTACATGCTAATTGGTAGAATGCGTCAATTAATATTTACACAAATTGATGTAAGTAGCGCCTTAAATAGAAACAAGTACATAGACACTTCTCTGGTTCTACACATCAACTATATATTCAGTTCGACCCTTTTTGCGCGCTTGGGAGACGGGTGCTTTTAAAGCTATCCATTTGCGGTCCATCAGTTTTTTATAGCTCCGTTTTTAAATGTTTTTTGACGAGGAATCTTTTGAATTTTAATTTGTTTATTTTTCAATTAAAATATTCACAACTATTTACACAAAAAACGGAATTTAAAAATATTGGTCACTTTCCTATTGAAAGACAACGTTTTATTTTTTTGTATTTGTAATATAAATTACTAATGTGTTTGTTAGAAGAAACTTATTGATCATTAGCGTGGTTACTTTGGATCAAATTCTGAAAATAAAAAAAGCATTATTTTATATACCTAACTGTATTTCGTCAATCGAATTATTTGATGATTTAACAGGAACTTATTATTTTCTTTTAACTACGAAAGGTTGATAATTTTCTGTGAAAATTTTAATTTAAATTTTTTTGTTTTTTTTCTTGTTTTGCATACAAAAAATTAAATCGTACGCAGCATCAAGTTTTAATTTGTCGAAGATGAACTGATCGGGAATACCGAATCACACCAACCGCCACATTTCTGTCCAAAAAACATGTTTCTATCTCTTATTAATGTTGAGATATATATTTTTTTAAATTGGATTTATACGAAACAGTACCGAAATAAAATTTCATTTTTGCAAAAAAAATATTAAGTTGACTTTTTTGGGTTAGTCCAGTTTAGTATTCATGGTGCGATATGTAGGTATTTTATTATTATTATTATTTTGATTTGATTTATAATGGAAATAAGCAGTTATCTAAAAAAATGGAAAATTATAATAAAAAACGCTAAATAGAACTTTCTTACAATGCTTTAACTCCAACTCGCAAAACGTTTAATAATAATAATTGTTGTTTCAGACGAAACTTGTTACAATAAATACTTGGAAAACCTTAATTATTTCACAAACCCATTTACAAATTGGTTCGATTCCTTAATTTATTTGTTGAAATTCGGTTTCCATTCCTTGTTTCTACAACAATTGAGACTTAATTACCAGTTCCACTTTTCATCATCATCCCCCTCTACACCTACACCTTCTCACACCCTCTAACACCACAATTCTAGCCCTCCTCGCCCCACAAAACTTTTTTTTACCCGCAGAAGAGTATTCTGACTTTATTTTAAATCTTGTATTTATTAGTAACCTTGTATTGGGATTTAAAAAAATTAGATAAAGGTCTTTAATCAAGTCTTTAATTCCAATTTTATAGGGGTTTCAACCTGTTCATTTTGGTAAAAATAATATTTTAATATTATGATGGCTGTAGTTTGGTACAAATTGCTTGTAGGTATTAGTAACCCGATGTCTGATCATATAATATGTTCCACCCACAAAGATCATTAGTTTTGACCGGTTCGTTATTTCACCTTACATTGCCTGCTAACATGCGACCACGGAATATACTCTTACATGACCAAGTACTAGAAATAATTAACGGGGGTCGGGAGCTTTAATATTAAACTAACACATACAGGGTGTTTTACTTTTAAAACAAATGAAAAACCAGTATTTTTGGTTTTTTTTTTTTTTTACAGTTTGAGGTTTTTCTTCGTAAATGGCGCAAACAATATCCCGTAACGCATCTTTAAAATGAAAACGACGCTATTTAAAATTCTAACTTTTCAGAAAATTCACAGCAGAAGCAAGCAAATTTTGACACATTGGTACATTCTAGATTCAATATTTTTAAGAACCTACGTACCTTTCAATGATTCAATTTAGCAAAGAAAATTGTGAGGAATATTCATAAGATCATTTACACAGTTCTGAACAGGATACAATACTATGTCCCTATAGCAACCATTGTTTGTGACAATACAAACACAGTTCTCTGATAGATCGGGGATCTACCATGTCTAGTAAAAGCTTCCACAAGTACAATATTATATTAGACATAATATAATTTGTTTATTTATTTATTTACGCCCAGGGGGCTTTTAAAAAACAAATATTAACATAAATACCAAAGCAATGCTGTTATAAGCAAATTAAAGAACATAAGCATTAGATTGAATATTATAAAACATAGGCAATAGAATAAACCGTTAGCAACAAATAAAACAAATGCATAAGGTAAAATACATAAGGTAAAACATAAGCTTTAAAGATAAGATTTGAGCATTAGATAAAACATAAGTAAAAGCGCAAGGTGAAACTATAATTAATGAGTTTTTAAATATCCTTAAATGACGTCACGCGAGCGACGCGGGACGAACGAACGAACCGAACTCCACCGAACACGCTCGGACAATAGCGGAGAGGCATTTTGACCTTCATAAGGTAAAACATAAGCTTTAAAGATAAGATTTGAGCATTAGATAAAACATAAGTAAAAGCGCAAGGTGAAACTATAATTAATGAGTTTTTAAATATCCTTGGATAAAACATTTACTTGAATACAGAATGGTGCATAATGTTGTTTTATCATGACAACTCATTTAAATATGATTTCTGCTTTCCGGCAGATTGCCATTAAACTGTAATATTTTGAAACTATTTAAATGAAAAAACTTTGTTTTAACTCATTTTGTATTAATCAAACTCCCGACTGGTTTTGAGGCAACACGTGTCTCTTTTTCAAGAGATGGGTTAATAAAAAAATTGTAAAAAACTAAGTTTTTTCATTTAAATAGTTTATAATGAATAACTACAATGTAAGCGCTTCTAACATAAATTTCATGTAATATATTTTTTCATATTATTATCTAAACAAATTCATAAGTTTAAAACCCTGTATATACAAAGTACATAGTGTTCCTCTAGTAGAGAACCTCTACACCTTCTATTACTACTACACCTACAGCATGTTCTCATAAACAGCTTCAAAGCGCGCTGGCTCTGACACGAGGATTACAGGAAGTGCATCCATTCTCTCCATGTTGAAATTATTGCCAAAGCTGGAAGCTTTTGAAACGTTAGCGGGGTCTCAACTTAACGGCATTTAAAGGGACTACCAACAATACGGAATGAGCTCACGGTTGGCAGTTAGGTTATGGCTGAAAGTCATAATCATGAAATGAGTTTTATGATGAATGTTGCAATCGTGAAATGAATCCATAGTGACAATCACTATCGTGAAATGGGTCAACGGCTGAAAAACACAGTCGTAAATTGAGTCTCAAACGGGAAATCATAATCGGAAAATGAGTTTATTTATTTATTTGTTCTTAAAATAGTACATACCTAATTTTTTACGTATGTCCTAATATAAACACTTATTATTTTGTACAAATAGCAAAACCTTGAACATAATTATTTAATATTAATTGAGATATATTTTCTTAATCTAGACTTAAATAAGGAAACTTTTTTTCTTTTTTTATCTCTTCTGAAATTTCTTCATACATTTTCACTGCTCGGTGCATCAATTTTTTTTGTGACGTAGCTTTTTTACGAAACTAAAAGTTTATTAAAAAAAAATTAAGAACTGTTTTTTTTTTTTAGTGTACTTTTTTAGTTGGGTTTAGCGTTCTCAAGATTTTTTTTATAAAAAAATTGTAAAAGGCATCGTAATTTGTATTAGTAATGAGTGATATACACACTATGCTAATGTAGTTTGGATATTTGACTTTGTTCTCCCATCTCTAACAATAACAATACACAAATTATTGTTATACAATGTGGTGTGTTGTGTTATGTTTGCTAAACTGACACAAATCGATTTTCGGATCATTCACATGATCGGTTGTGAATAGGATTATTGAACGCAGACGGTTATCAAAGTGATACTCGATATAGTTAGAAATAATAATTAATTACGATATTAGACAGGATAGTTTCAAGGATTTTACATTATATAATAATATGTATTTATTCATGGGTTTTACATATTTAATGTAAATTCATGAGCATACTCGAACTATCTTATTCCATAAATTTTCAATACATTACAACATCCAATATCAGGTACAATAGTGCCAATCACTTGAAACAATAGTTTTAAGAATTTAAATAAACTCAAACAATTAAATATTTGTAAGTGTTTTCCGAAATCGAAATTCCATTATGTTTAAGCTACGAAAATGATTTTACGGACAAACCAAAAATACAAAATGTATCATCATCATCATACCATATCCGCTCCTTTTTTTAAATTTATTTTTTATTTATTTATTTGTTTGTACATATTGTAAGGTTGAATTCCCGCTAAACTGCTTAACAGTTTTTAAGCAGGAATTTGCTCTCTCTTACATTATGAAATATAAAAATAAATGAATGTATACATAAAATATAATTATAAAATTTGAAAAATAAGGTTTACTAGATGTTTTTTGAATACTTCTTTCGTCTTCTTTTTTTTCTCTTCATCTAGTATTTTTTCTTCGGGAAGTCTATTTTAGATACGTGGGAATTATGCATGCCCTGGTTCTGTCTCTGTACACATTTCGCGCTCTTTTCTCTATATATTTACCTTATGTGGAGCATATGGATTCCACAAACAGCGTCCAAGCCAATCGATCCGCCGCAAACTGCAGACGAATTGTCAACAGTGAACGTCCAGGACGCCGAGAATCTGATGCCTTGTAAAATAGGCAGGCACGGTTAAGGCTCTCGGGAGGCATACGTAGTACGTAGCCTGGACAAAAAAACGTATTTATTTTATTTAAAGGAGGTATCTGTGATGTATTGGTATGGGGGCTTAAAAGTAATACACGGCTGTGACACTATGACGAGTATATTATAATACAGGTTTAACTGTCTAAGCTGCTCAGAGCTCTAACTGGGAATGACGGGCACACAGTAGACATACTACATACACACACACGTTCGTACATCTTCTGTCACCCTCACACACAGTCTTTTTCACACACATATCTCACGGTATCAAAATATTCTGTGTTTTTTTTTTCCCCCAATTTTTAGCTCAACGAAAGCGCGGAATAAATTGAATGTTTTCATATTACCTTTATTTTATTACATTTGTTTATCCGGGACTTGGCCAAAAGTTTCATTCAATATATTTCATTAAAGGCTGTTGTTTTTCTTTATCCGCTTAAATATTTTTCATCCCCTTCCGCTACCCCAGTGATATGAAACATTTTCTAAGCTTGGCCCTGACTAAACTTAAATATTATTATCATATACATATAAAAGTAACGAATATTTTATGCTTCGTATTGTAAAGTAAAGAGCATCTTATAGAAATATATGTTTATCAACACATTGTGGCGGAAGAAATGACGTCACGCGGGCGACGCGGGACGAATGAACGAACCGAACTCCACCGAACGCGCTCGGACAATTGCGGAGAGGCATTTTGACCTTCGTAGTGACGATACGTCGCTTTTGCACAGATTTCTTGCCGCCAAATGTATGCCATAACATTGTTACCTTAGTATCGTTTTTTAATTGATGATTTATTGTATTAAAAGAAAGAGCAAGTTTTAGTGCCAGGAAACGAACAGGAAATAATATCACCATAATTCCATATCCGCTTCCTTTGTAGAGCATAATATGAATTCCATAAACTACCTCCAAGCTAAGCGATCGGCCGCGGCCGCCAGTTCACGTGTATCTTCCTAAGTCAGGTATATTACCCGTAGTTCTACAGGGGAGGACAGATGAGGTTAAGCAATGGACCCAACAACCCTTAATTTACAAATCATTTTTGAACTCACAAGCAGCGGCGGTCAGAAGACTGGAATCCATTTCATGGGGCTCATTTTGATAAATTACTCATTAAGTAATAATTATTGTGAAGTTAATTATTCCGATATAAACTTCTAAAAATTTCTGAAATAATTTTAACAGAACTTTAGAAAAATCTCATTTTTTAAGCTAAGTAAGAAATAAATAGTTATATATTACATTTTGAGCGTGTTAAAATACTTGTACACAAATCTGGATTTTATCCCAAGACGGGAGTAGGCATATATTTTATTTTTATATCCCTACAGAGATGAGGTAGAATAAAGTACAGTAATTTGCTAATAAATACTTGACTTCAATATCAATGCATAGATGGAGCTTTCAACTCGCTGGTGGATGATTCTCGATTCGTAGCATAAATATAGAAAAAATAAAAAAATGTTACCTGGTGTGGATATTCGCTAATAAGTGGAATGGGGAATGTTGTAGTACCTACATAAAGTGGCCACTTAACCCAGCCAATGTCATAAGCCCTGTAAACGCTCGATATCCATATTCCTGAATTTGAAAAAAATTACCTCATCTCATATCATTTGGTTCCATGTGTTTAGAATATTCTCATAAGAAGCTTTAAGAGAAAATAAATCTCTTTCTTTCATATGACTTTGCCTAAGTCTTCTATTTTTTTTTCAGTATTTCCCTCTCCTCCTTTTATATGAACGAATGTCCATGTACTTCCGTTTGCAGAATGCCAGGCGCTTAACGCTTATCTCCAGTGTTTAAAATAAAATCGGTGTCTTCTATTATTATTTCGTTTAAACTACTTTATTAACAGTGTTTTCATTTGGGAGCTCATTGACCGAACGTTCTTATAGGATAGCCGCCGCTGATTGAGAGTCACAATATCTCTGCATTATATCTGAATGAATAATTTGTATGTAACAAAATCTGATGATTGCCTTTCAACTTTTTTTGAAGATCGTTGAATTTCATTAATTAAGTCGCAGCCCGTTTAGGATCGCGGTCCCAAGATTGACTACCCCTGATCTACCCTGTTCCCTGTTCAGTGTTCACCCTTCTCGTGGACCGCGGGCCGCGGATGAGAATAAAGAAAAGTGTTTATTTTCCTTGTTCGCCATTTCTACTGCGCTCAAATTATTTGAATGTCTCCAGACGAGTGGAAATTATCCAGTTATAGTCTGTTCCCATGGAAATCTTGCATTTTTATTTTTAAATTACTTAAAAATATTTTTTATACAACGTATTGTATTTAATTCGTCCGCCTCGTAGCATAGTGGTAGCGCGTTTGGCTACCGTGCATGAGGTCGCGGGTTCGATTCCCGTAGAAGGTCAACACGAAATGTTTATTTACATGTGATTTTCACATTAATATTAGTATTTTATTTATTTGACTTATCGTTGGTGTTGAACATAATGTTGATTGTGTAATATTTTTATTGATTTATTTTAGGTAGTGTAAAAATATTTTTTTATATTTTTAAATATCGTTAGTAACCTAGTTAGTTACACATAAAAATGTAAATTTTCGTATAGATTTATTACTTAAATATATATTAAATACGTAATTATGTACACCATTAATTCCTATGAAAACTTTTTAATAGGTAAAATCTTAGAAAAAGAATTTCAGAGAAGTGACATTCCATTTCCACTATACATCAATCTATGTGACACGTTTTAAAATGTGAGTGTATTGGCCTAAGTGATGGAGTCTTTAGAGGGTGGAATTTGATAATAAGTGGCGGTTCCATACAAATTTTGTAAACATTTGTATAGAAACGGAAAAAAAGGTGAAACGCCTTTCTAGTGAATTCTTTTTCGAAGGGTAAAATGTCCTATTACAATAGATAGTTAAGACGATCGGGAATGATCAAGATTCACTACACTTGTTGTACCAATGCATTACCCTATGCACCATGGGTGGCGATAAGGGAGTAGTAGTAAGATGGTGGTTATGTGACTAACGGCAGTTTCTTCATACAATCGTAGTCTTTGATTTTCTCCCTGAAATTTCACACTTAGAGCAAGAGCGTGTTTGCATCTAATTTTTTTGTCGTTAATTTCTTAAAGGAGAATACATCATTAACAAAATAAGACGATGTGAACACACTTCACACACACGGTCGGCAGAAGTAATAGTAAACGTTTTTTTTAACCTTTTTTGATATTGTTATTTAATCGATTTTTTTTTTCGTTAAATTGTTTTTTTTTTCAATTCTAGAACGGACGGACTATACTCGAGCCATTTTCATTTCACCCTTTGTTATTGTTATTGTACTGTAATAATTTACACTAGGTATAACGCCTACAGAGCTAACGACTACGACCACAAGGGTCATTTTGGAATACCATCAGTAGTCCTTGTAATACCACTACACCACAGTTATAATATCAGGGAGGTCATGCAATTTTCAACTTAAGTAAATTATTTTAAGAATATTTAAATCATACTATTTAGATAGAACAATGGAACTGTGAAACTAGTGTCGAAGATTTAAAAGAGAATTATTTTTCAATTTTTTAGATAATTTATTGGAATTTTTATTAATTAATGGATACACCTATGTATGTAAGTAGTTGTTATTTGTCTTAATAAAAAAGCGGATTTTGTCTCTAAACTAGTATTCATCCGGCAGATTATGTCGGTGAGTGGTTATTTAGGATTGATTAAAATATTTGTAAAACGTACGTATTAAATTACATTACTATTAAATGTAACACTAAATCAATTAATACTCGAGTCCACTTTATGTAAACAACAGTGCCCTATGCATCGTTTGATGCAGCTAAGAGAAAGCGGCAGTTTAGTATTTTAACAATGTCCAGTTTTGTAAAACGAATTAAAAGGAAAATATTTATTATTGAGGAAAGTCAATAATACCTACATAGATAGTTTCCTGGTGTTTCGCAAAAAGAAACTTTCATTTATTTGGTGTATGGACATTATCTTAGAGTAATAACGCGCAGGCTATAGAGGGGCCCTAACGGTCAAAAACCATTCTATGATTGTCAAACACGAAGTTGGCTATAGTTTGCAGCAAAACAAATGCCAATGTTTTACAAATGCCTAATGCGGCCTTGGCATATCGACAGTAATCAACTGTCACTATCAACAGTAAACATACTTTAATTTACAAATTGATCACCTAAATTAAGAAAAACTGGTAAATAATGTAAATATGTTGATAAAAGGAAAGTTTTTTATACAAATAATACCATGTTAGGACAATATATGCCAAAATCAATGTAAATCAAAATAATTATTTATCGAAATCAATTACCTGTGAAATGTGACTCCTTTAACACCTTTGACACTCTTACTGCTACAACCAAGCATACTACAATTCACCATTGCCGTTTTTGATGATTAAAATCAGGAAGTATCCACCCGTTATTTACTAGCAAAGCGACGAAAGTGACCGTTACGCGTCTGTTGTCAAACAACTGTTGTCAAAATAATGGCCGCCAGCAGAGTGAAGTTGTCGCTAACCAAAAATTTGCAACGCTTCCGCTCTATGGGAAACGGCGAAAGGGCCTCTCTATAGCCTGCGCGCGTCATTACTCTAAGGGCATTATACGTAGGTAGTTATTCTTCGTTATTTCAGTTTCGTAACAGTTCAGTAACTCTACATTATTTTGTTCCGAAACTTTCCGCGGCGAGTGTTCTGACAGCCCTAGTGGCTGAAATACAAAGGCAATAATGACCGGGTGCTTAGCATTACTACAAAAGTGGATGGAAATTCGGATTTCGCTACACCAAAGGAATTAGCCAGAGGAACGTAGTGCATACCTACCTTTATAATACATGGTGGCCAGTTGATTGGCGTAAAAAAATCTAAATAAATACCTTCAAAGCTACCACAATAACACTCATGGCATGTGAGTTTAGCGATATTAATGGTTTTCGAGTTTAAGTTAGTCTGATTGTGGAATCCATATGCTCCACATATGGGAGCAGATATGGAATGATGAGAAATTATTGATTTTTGAGCTAAACTACGAGTTTAATCCTTATTTTTGGATGCATAAAATAAATTATTTTAAAAAATAATTAATTGAATACACAATATTGAAAAAAAATTATTATTAATTAAATTAGGAACAAAAAACTATATTTAATGTACCCAAACGTTTTTTATTAACCACCAAAAGACATTTACATGAAATATTAGAATAAGTAGAACAATGAACGGGCCACCGTCTATTATAATATACCTTATTATTTTAACTTGGAGTGGTCACTCCAGAGCTCTTTACAAGAATATGGGCTCTCTGTACCTTCAATTATTTAAAGTTACGACCGACCCTTAAAGGTACTAATACTCAAATTATATAATGAACTCTATATTGAAACCTTCAAAATACTGTTTACGTTCTAAAATAATTTTCGAACTTAAGTTAATAATTGATTTTGATTAACGAATTAACGTTGTAGAAGAAAAAAATTAGATTATAATATTTAAGTATACAAAAATATTATATTACTTTTTTATCAATAGAAAATGTTAAATTTAATTTACTCTCCCTTATCCGCACCCAATGGTGCATAGGGCACTGCGTCGGTACACCAAGTGCAGTGAATTCTTGACATTTTATTACATGGCGGTAAGGTGATCAGTCTTACGCTTCAGCGCCAGTCCAAGGTATCACACATAAAATGTTAATGTGAAAATCACGTGTAAATAAATATTTCATGCTGACCCCGTACGGGAATCGAACTCGCGACCTCATGCACGGTAGCCAAATGCGCTACCATCTTGATATGGTGCACTGTGTTCCCCTTGTACCAATGGGCGCGGATAAGGGAAAGTAGTAGTACTTAATAACAAGGGTTTGTCTTTCTAAACACCCCTTTCGTCTTTTTCTTGGTTCCTGAATCTCGTTTTGGCATATTACCGAATGGTTTTACTTAAAAATTTTAAGAAATTTTAATCCAGCCATGTCCCAAATTTCCAGGAAACATACATTTGGGATTCCTGCGGTCAGGATTTTTGGATTTAAATTTCTCACAACCCCCATCCAAGTTCTCACCCGGGGGATTATTTTTGTCAAAACTGATATAACAAAAGCCGAAAGAATCCTAGTTTGCCCCAGATTTGGAATCACACCATACAAGTTTATGGTTCTATAAAATGGCAACTCGAGTCCTTTTGAATAATTTATTTATGTATTTGCATAGAGTTTGACTTTATGTGTGTCAAATGTATTAACCTATTTATTCTCTCTGCTCACGGAAATATAGTATTTCAATTTACTAATTGATTTGATTCGGCATTCACTTTGTAACACTTCATAATGAATTATGATTAAATTGAATGTATATGTGTTACCAATAGTAACACATAACAGTGTTTTATTTAATCATATTTCAATTTACTATTCATTGAGGTCCTGATTTGAAATTTATGCACTTTCAAACACAATAATTTAACTAGTTTGAAAAACGAATAATGTGCAGTTAAAAAACATATTTTCAATAAGGTTAGGCATTATTATGCTTATCAAAAACGAAATGCTGTAAATTGTTTCATATAGGATGTTATTGATATCCCTGTTGGGATATCCCTGTTGGGAGACAGAGAAACTCTGGAAACGAATGTGGGCTATCTAGGCGTTTACAGGGCTTATGACCTGTCATTGGCTGGGTTAAGTGGCATAATAGGCAATAGTGGCATAATAAGCGGTATAATCCAGTAATTTGTCTACAAGTATTTGTATTCATTTAAAAAAAATGTTGTTTCATATAATTTATTATTATGTAATTATTAAAAATTGACGAAAAATACGTTATAATATTATGTTGCTAAGATAGAAGAATATTAAATGTTTTGCTCTTTCTGTTCAAAGTATTAAAATATATGTTTGGTTGTTGTCAACTAACAAATTTAATTATAGTACGAGTGCCTGGTCGAGTTACCCGTAGTAATTTTACTGCAGCCAATCGTCGACAAATTACAGTGCAAACTCATCTATACGACGAATGCACGCACTGGCAAACAAGTATGCTAATAATATTGATGCTTTCAACACTAATCTAGTTCATTTTAGGGAGCAGTGTCTGGATGCCATCTCAGGCGGTAATGAATAATAAGTGTGCTATTTGCAACTTGCTCCATTTCATTTTATATTTTATGTTTATTATCTTATTGTATTTTTTAATGAACCATTTGTAACTTTCTCCAATTAATATCAAATTGTATTTTTTCTTAGCATAAGTTTTCTTGCCAAATTGAATATTCGTATGTATTTTCTTTTTCGTTTTTGTTTATTATTTGGCTTACTGCTGTGTAACATCTAAAAATGTTTATGGGCGTTAAAACAATAAAAATAAATAAAACAAATATTTTTTTTAGGTATAACAAGTAATTTTTTAGACATAATGGGATGATTGCTTGGTCAGAGTCATTGTTTCCGCGCCATAAGTAAGGACGGGCAGAATGCATTGGTTGAACACTCGAGTCTTGAGTGAGTTGGTAATGGAGCTTCGGAATGTGGAATTTAGCTTTCCAAAGGCCACCCAAGAGAGATAGAATTTTTCCTGCAAGTAGCAAGTTGCACAGAGGAGCATGGGGAGGATTATGCTTGGAATAACATTAAGAGACCGAAAAAGGAACGATTGGATCCGACGCCAGACAAAGGTCTGCGACGTGGTGCAGCGAATTTCTTGGTTGAAGTGGAAATGGGCCGGTCACATAGCCAGAATGACGGACGACAGATGGATGAAACGCGTTCTGGTGTGGAGAACGAGGAACCAGAGGCCTCAAGGACGTCCACCGATGAGATGGGTGGACGACATCAGTAAGTCTGCTGGAAGACAGTGGATGGGGACGGCGCAGGATCGGGAGGAGTGGAGACGGCAGGGGAAGGCCTATGTCCAGCAGTGGACCTCAACGGGCTGAGATGATGAATGTAGCTAACATAATAAATATTATCAATCAAATTGGTCCCAGCTTCGCAACAGTACGAACTTAATTAATCGTTGTTTGATCAAACTTGATGTTTACTTAAAATTTCACCAAGCCGAAATACCTAATTCTATTGCCCAGAATTTCCGTGAATGCAGAAAAATTAAATAAAAATTCACAAAACCATCGCTTGTGAATCGGATAATTAATAAGTGAGATAAGATAAATTAAAGTATTGTAATAAATCCAATTTTTTATAATCTAATTTATAAACGGTGTGCAACGATGTTTTTAAAATTTTTCGCACTTTTTTTTTGTATACATTTTTAGACTAAATACCTTTTCCCATACTTATTTATTTTGACTGCCTCCCCAAACCAAGTCCACGTCCAACAGCTCTGACATAAACTGAAAAACAAACAAGAAGTTCATGACTATTTATTTGTTCTGGCAGGTATTTGACAGCTACGCGGACGTGAACGGCACGTGGTGGAGCCTGTGTGAAGATGAGTCCCTGGAGACGTCGTCATCTGTCTCCATCACCTCCTACTTCAACTCCCTAAGGATCCGCCAGAAGAGCGGAGCTATTGGAGTCAAGCTGAACGCCACTGTCTCCACGCAAATAGGTGAGGGAAAATATTAGGTATTCATGTCGTTGTCGTCGTTCACAAGGAATCAGCGCTCGGCGCGGGACTATTGATATTTTTATTTATTTATTTTTATATTATTATTTTTTAAATATTTTTTATGTAAATTTTTTTTTTTTCAAATTATTTTTATTTATATTTTATAAAACACGTTTTGTGTTTTTAATACTTGAGCTTTTTAAAACTACCTACCAGTTTCGGAGATACCACTCCTTTAGGTTTTTTTACGAATGGCCCCATTCGTATTAAATATATTACACTGAAAACAAATAATGAAACCATGCATTTTTCTAAAAAAAAAATTTGCTCAAATATTTAATTTTTAAAATGTGAATATAATCGTACCTAAAAAAACATGGTTTTGTGTGTTCTTTCGGTAGTAATAAACCGAAGATGGCTAAATACCCTAGACATTTTTTTAATCCATCCGAACGGGAGGCGAAGCATGAATTTCATCCACACAACACGTTAAATCTATTATTGTGTCAAGCTACTTAGAAAAATATTGAGTTTTAAAAGCATTTTGTTTGTTTACCAACCCTGTTATTTTGATCGATTTATTTTCCAGATTTAAGCTACAGGACGAAACTAATGCAGGTTTCACGAGACGCCACTGTAGAAAGCTGCAAACCGAACCCCTGTCTCAACGGAGGAAGGTGTCTACTCAACAATGGAAAAAATATCTGTCAGTGCTTTGGGCACTTCACTGGTAACTTTTTATAATGTTCTAATGAGACCCAAAAAACGCTATGAGATTCTCGATGCTTTTATTCATATAATTTTTTTGTCCGCATCGTAGTAAAGTGGTAACGCATTTGACCACCGCGCATGAAGTCGCGGAATCGATGCCAGTAGGTCAACATGAAAAATTTATTTACATGTGAATTTCATAATAATATTTCATGTGTGATACCTTGGACTGGTACTGAAAATGTCACAAATATGGAGTATACGATATTCACATATCGCGTCTCGAAAATATACAAAAGAGGTTTGTCAGGTACATGTGTTATCACTTCAAACTCGAATATAATACTGACCGATATCCTCAAATATGCAAAGAACATCACCTACTATCTTTAATAACGCGTCGTGAAATAGCTGATATAGTTTTTCTATCAAAAATAGCCTCTGGAGTAATAGACTCTCCGGAACTACAATCTAAACTTTCCATAAATATTCCCCGTAAAACCCTTCGTAACAACCCTATTCTTTATACCCCTCTGGTACACACTAACTACAGAAAAAAATCTTATATATGGCGAGCCTCCAATAAATGATCTAAAACATCGAATATAGAGATTATTTTAAGAATAACCATGGTGATGTGCGGCGTTTGCTATCCGAATGAAATCACACTTGTTGAGAGTTAGCATTTTTTTTTCTTTTTTTACTTATAATTTTTTATAGAATAATCTTACGATGAGAATATTTTTCTTTTTTTTTTTTATCTTTGTTGTTACTACCTGTGAGAACCTGTAATTGGTCTACTCTGATTTCTTTTATGTTATTTCAATGATTATATTTTGACTGTTGGTTTTCCTGTAAATAAATAAAATTTAAAAAAAAAATAATTAAAAAAAAAGAAACGTAAGACTGATCATTTACCTTATTTTAATAAAGTGATCAAGACTCACTGCACTAGACTTGGTGAGTGCAGTACCCTATGCACCATTGGGTTCAGATAACGTCGATGTTTGATTGTTGTCAACTAACAAATTTAATTAGTATACGAGTGCCTGGTCGATTTACCCGTAGTAATGCACTATTTTACTGTAGCCAATCATCGACCAATTACAGTGCTAACTCACCGATACGAAGAAATGCACGCACGCATAACAAGTATATACTAACAATATTGATATTTTCAACACAAATCTAGTGCATTTTAGGGAACAATGTCTGGATGCCATCTCTGGCGGTAATGAATAGCTACCTACTGTGTAATCATTTAAAAATGTCTATGTAAAAGCTCTATGGGCGTAAAAACAATAAAATAAATAAATAACACTATAATATTTATTAATCAAAAATAAATTTAAGGGTTTGGTGCATAAAAGCAATATTTGATTCGTTTCTAGCCTCGGTGTGCCTTTTAAATTTTAAATGCTTTTACCTTTTCCTACTCCACTTAAATTCTCTTTTCAGGTGTGTTCTGCGCGCTGACGGTGTGCGAGCTGGAGCCGTGCGTCTTCGGCGCGTGCTCGCTCACGCCCGGCGGGCACCGCTGCACGTGCCGCACGGGCTACGCGGGCCCGGCGTGCGACACGCGCGTCAGCCCGTGCGAGGCGCGCCCGTGCGAGGGGCGCGGCCGGTGCACGGAACGCGCGCACGGATTTCACTGCAATTGTTACGCTTGGTGGGAGGGAACAAGGTAAGATATGTGGGAACCATTCGTTTAAGTGCAAATATAATTCAGCTGCGTCAGGTATTTACTACACGAGTAGGTAGTTCCTAGAAAATCATCAGCTGACGCTGCAATTCACACGGGCAGTATGGCTTTGCACACGATGTTTTTATCCCCACCATACAACTCTAATAACAAAGGACTACTGTCCTATAAATACCCGTACCGAGGGTCAGAACAGCAGTGCAACACAACCATCTTATACCATCTACGCAGTTACTCTCTTCAGTCGGAGAATCGCCAGTCCACGTCAGCAGCCAAGACGCAGTGTCTTGCCTGACGTAGACGACGCCGTCATGGAAGTCTCGAACCACGCTCTGGATACACACCCCTGGTACCAGCATCGGAAGCCCGACCCGCATCGTCTGTTCTCCTCGTTGCTCCGCTACCAACGTCGCTCCAGCCGCCGACTTCGCTTCCTCTCTACGGAACTGCCACGCACTCAATATCCGACACGCAATACTCATCCTGGTTAACTGAATAAACGCATACAACATCACCGGCGCGCACTTTCCACTGGTAAAAGGGGACTCCTCTATCTCCAAACCCCTTTAGATACATTGGTTTATAAATATTTATTTTTAAAAAACATATCGTCTATACACATCAAATATGGGCTATGTGTCTCTGAGCATTATCTGAGATATGATTTACGTAATAAATTAACAAGATTCACTGCACACTGCACATTTAGATATCAATTCTAAAAAAATATCATGCTTAATAAATAGAAAGATTTTTTTTTTGCAAATCAGTGTTTTGATGTACCTACTGCAGATCTGCTTCGGGAATGGGTGAACTTACCGTGACCTAGTTTTGAACGCATTGCACGTGCACATCACGCGCCTGGGATGTTATGTCTGCTGTTCTCGACTCTATGGAAAAGAGTATAGATATTTATTTAGATACACATATTCATATTCATTTTCTCTGTCTCTGCTAACACGTGTAACAATGATGTAGGTTCACCACTTTTACGGGTTGTTTCGAGTTTTTTTACACTATGACATGTAAACATTTTTTTTTTTTTGTAATTCTGGTTTTCAGATGTGAGCGTCGCATGATGAACATCCCTTACAAGCCCCTATCGGAGCGTATGCTGCAGGAACCGTTCTGGCTGGGCCTCATCACCGTGTTTGTGGTCCTCGCTATCATCGGCCTGGTCTGGTGCGCCAAGCGTCACTTCCCCGAGAAGATTGAGAAGCTACTAGCCGAGGAAGCTGACCGTAATAGACGTCAGTATTATATGCTGTACATATCACTCGCTCACTAGCTGACCTTGTCGTTCGGAACAAATCTCAATACACGTCAGTATTACGAGTATATGCTGTACATACCACTCGCTCACTAGCTGACCTTGTCGTTCGGAACAAATCTCAATACACGTCAGTATTATATGCTGTACATACCACTCGCTCACTAGCTGACCTTGTCGTTCGGAACAAATCTCAATACACGTCAGTATTATATGCTGTACATACCACTCGCTCACTAGCTGACCTTGTCATTCGGAACAAATCTCAATACACGTCAGCATTGTAATGCTGTACATACCACTTGCTCGCCAACTGATATCAATAGACATATACAGATATAAACTGAGATAAGCATTATCGACAAAATTAAGAAAGGTCTTTTACGTTGGTTCGGTCATGTAGAGCGAATGGATGATGAAAGAACGGCTAAAAAAATATATGATGCGACTGTGCCTGGATGTAGAAGTCGTGGAAGGCCGAGAAAGACATGGCATGATCAAGTAAAACAAGTGCTTGAAAGTGGGCATGTAAGAAGTCGGAATAATCGACGTGCGTGCATGAGAAGATGTATGAATGTGGAGGAAGCAAGAGAAGTATGCCAGGACAGAGTGGTGTGGCGTTCTATCCTCTGCCTACCCCTTCGGGGAAATGGCGTGATGGTTAGTTAGTTAGTTAGTAAATATACAGATATTATACTGCTAACTTGCTGACCTTATCACTTGTAACAAATCTCAATAGACTTGTACTCTGCATACCACTCGCTGACCTCAATGGACGTCATTATTACCTACATATTCTATACCGCTCACTCACTAACTGACCCTAATAGACTAACGTCTAAAGTCTAACGTAAATAAGTACTAACGTACTCCATATAATTCTGCACATACCACTCGCTAACTAGTTGACCTCAATAAATGCTGAATGTTGATATTATAATGCAGTAAATACTACATAATATTATGTAGAACTCCATACTACAAGACTCAATAGACGTCAGTATTATAATGCTATACATACCACTTTCTCACTAGCTGACCTTATCACTTGGAACAAGTATTATAATGCTGTACATATCATTTGCTCACTACTTGACCTCATTAGACGTCAGTATTATAATGCTGTGCATACCACTCGCTCACTAATTGCGTCACTTGGAGCAACCTTACGAATGTCGTTAGTATTGGACCTGTATGTAAGTAGTAAAAAACACTTTTATTCATTCTTTATGATTCATGCCAAACGCCTCACAATATATGCTGAATTAAATTTTTTTTTATGTATGATTTAATATCACTCAACACATACATAATATGGATATACTTACATACCTAGTTGTTTTGTCACTAAAAGATCACATTATTTGAAATTTTATTAAAATTAATGCACCTCACAAGTTTTTTTTCACATTTTTTGTAAAAATGTATTATTACTGCATGACTTTATAAATGTTAAAGGCTTATGGAAAAAGATTTCAGAATTTGCTTTACCATTTTTAAAAAAAATTTAAAATCGTACCTACGTTGATTCATAAAATGTATTACATACACAGTTTTTTTAGGCAGTTTATCTCTGTTTAAAAAAATAGGGATTCTGGCACCTCCATGACGTCAAAAAACTAGTATAAAGTCCCCTCTGAGATTAATATGACCTGTTGTAACCCGATTTAGTTGACTTTAAGCCGGATTAAGACAACTGGAGGAGACAAAATTCCTAATTTTATACACCAACCGTTTTGATTATATCCGTTTGTTTATTATTAGTTTATTATTTTTCCAGTCAATTAATTATGTTTGAGAGGCGTTCCAAAGCTGGAAAAACCCGTGTTTCGCCGTATACTTAAAACGTTAGTTTCTAACCCGATCATTATTTATTAGTAATTAGGAAACCGGCATACTGCCTCGCTAGGCCCCCCATCCCAGACATCCACCCGAGCATCCGCGGTCGGTCAGGGTCTCAATGGAGGGGGTACATGGAAGAGAAGGGATCAATAGGGTTCTTCCCGATAGCATGAATATTCTTAAAAACGTTATAAATATTTAAAGTATATTTTTACAATGCCAACGATATAAAACACAATGATCAAAAATTTTGTTTTCATTTATAAATTTATGTTTTAAAAACACGAAATTACGAGTGACTTTTAACGCCCGTTATTGGCTAATGACGTCATACCCGTCCATTATAAAAGGCGGGAAATTCATTACGAAGTCAGCGCCCATATTGATGTGACGTCACACCGCATGCGCGCCAAATGGAGGATTTTGCGAGCGATTTGAAAAAGCGCTATTTCAAACCGCGCTAGAAAATTCATATGACATCGTAAAAAAAAATTTAAAAATCCCTTGATATTGTTATTTTTCAATCAATTTTTTGAAATAAAAAATAAAAAATCGGGAAGAACCCAAAATTAGGAAACCGGCATACTGCCTCGCTAGCCCCCCCATCCCAGACATCCACCCGAGCATCCGCGGTCGGTGACATGGAAGAGAAGGGATCAATTTAGGAGGGTTAAGAGTGTATTAATTTGTTGTTTCCAGCCAACCACCTGACTCTCCGGCAGACGGCGCGCGAGGCGGCGCTGTTGCAGGCGGGCGCGGCCGTGCCGGCGGGCGCGGCGGGCGCGACCAGCGGCGCGGGCGCCGCGCGCGGCTCGCTCTTCAACCGCCTCGGTATCCGCAAGCCCTCCGTACTCAGCCTGCCCGGCACCGGCCCAGCCGCGCGCACCTTCAGCCTGGACGACCTGCTCCGCCCGCCGCCCAGACGTAAGGCGGGGAACCGCACTAGGTGGACGCCGATTGCTCTGACCGGTGGTCGAATGATGTGCCACAACTAAAATATACAAATTGTTGATCGTTCAAAGTTCAATTTTCAAGGCCTTCACGCAGATTATTGGTTTACTAACTTACTATTTATTATTAATTTAGCCACCTTAACAGGCCGCCAGTTGCTCGATCACAGATCAGTACCGATTCGGTAATAAGCGACGTGATAACGATTTCTTACCCATGGATGTTTAACGTTTTCGCGATCACAATGGAACACGCGTTAAAAGTTATCGATCGGGATTATTAAACGAGCCATACTATTCGTGAGCCATTTCCCGAGAAATATCTTATTCGCACATATATTAATTCAATATTTATTATAGCCGGTTTTCGGGAAGCCAAATATTGAGATAAGCAGTCGATAATATAATAATCCGACAAGCGCATTGATTTGAAATTTGACGTAAGGCCGCGATTAATGGCCATCATCGCTATCATCGGCTAGGCGGAAACGTCCGAACACACGACGAACACAGCCGAACCGCTACCACGATATCGGAACTGTGATCGGTCAAATCGTTAAGCGTTAGCACGTAAATAGCACGCTTTTAACTACGTCGATAGTTATCTGTGCTTGAGCTACAGGGCATCGATCATTAAAATATCTACATCTATATTGCACCATGATTACTATACTGCACTAAGTCTTAATTTGTCGAAAATGAACTGAGAATACCACATTATAGCTCAAACTACTACTACTACATTCCCTTATCCGCACCCAATGGTGCATAGGGCACTGCATTGGGACACAAAGTGCAGTGTATCTTGATCATTTTAATTACATGAAGGCAAGATGATCAGTCTTACGCTTCAGTACCAGTCCAAGGTATCACACATGATATATTAATATGAAAATCTCATGTAAATAAATATTTCATTTTGACCCCCTACGGGAATCGAACCCGCGACCTCAGGCACGGTAGCCTAATGCGCTACCACTATGCTACGAGGCGGACACTAAACGCCACATATCTGTCTAAGAAGAAATTTTAATAAAATTTTGCTTTTTCCCGAAAATTAATTTTTTTAGTTAGTGCACCTTAGTATTCATGGTGCGATATTTATCGCAGTTATGACGCGTATGACAATAATCGATACATTTTCAAAGAGATTTTACCGATTACCGTCGTACGTAGGTATACCTATACGATTTATAGCTGCAATATACCTAGATACTTGATAATCGTGATGCAGGAGGCCCAATAACACAGGGGAATAAATTTACAAACACCCCGGCTTGAGAATAATTACTATTAAATCTCACCGGGAATCGAACCCGAAACCTCTCTATCGTTATGGTGAGTCCAGCGTCTTAGCCATTCCGTTACAAATGTTTCACTTTCCAAGCCAATTCGCGCAACACTTTGAATGTGTACAAATACTTACATACAAATACACTGAATTATACCCATGACAGGCTTGCAGAAATCATTATTGACATGTCAACTGAGACAGATAAGCTCTGGAAACGAGTATGCATTATCATTAGTGTTGCATTAGTGTTTACAACTTCGAGCAACAATTCACTAGAAGGGGCGATTCCATACAAATTTTCTAAAAATATACGTTTCACCACTTATTATAAATTCCACCGTCTAAAACTCCAGCACTTAAGGCCAATACCTACACGAAACTTGTTACGTAGATGTCTAGTGATGACGTACATGGCTATTGATGACGTAGTGAGTGACGTAGTGGGTAATTAGACACCTGGACACGGTAGTATATTTCTCTGAAATTCTTGTTCGAAGGTTTACAGGAATAATAATACTCAAAACCTTGAGAAAAATTATAATAACAATATAAAACCAACACAAAATAGATAACCATGAAAATCAGTTTGAAGCCTTCATTATCAAAAATCCTTCATTGATTCTAACAGAGAATCAGGTTACTCTAAATTTAGTTATGTTCTTATCATTTATCTTTGAAAAAATAATCTTGTGACGAATGAATAGGTATATTAGAAATGCATTTAAATATTGAAAGACAAAACTTTTATCCTTTCAAATTTTGTTTACAGTATTAGTACTTGTACATACATAAATATCAACGTTTTAAAATAAAATTGTACATATTTAATACAGGTATTTACATCAATTAACCATCTGGTCTGAGCAAATCTTCGGTGTCGTTAATCTTGCATCCAACACTTACTTCGCTGCACTATCCTGTTACTGTCTCCATCCTGACTGGCTTTATCACTCGGTGTGGAATGCAACTCCTTCTAGAGACCTATCTTCACTTCAAACAAACCTTTCTGGCGGCGAGTGGCAACTGTATCCATGTATCATCAAAACAGTTCATTTCAAATTTAAATTCATAATGTCATTCCGTCACTTATAACATCGCATATCCCAAGAAATAACGTTTTTTCCTCAATCTGTCTGTTAAAGTGCGCACACACTGGGACACTGTTAAATTAAATCTATTTTTATCCCTGGTACTGGCTTACATAAAAGAAATATCTATTTAGATTGGTCACAAAACTAAATATTTAATTAATTAATTAACTTTTTAACAAAATTTTGAACATGTACAAATACTTGTAGACAAATTACTGGATTATACCCATGCTGGGCTGATATCAGATATTATTGATATCCCAACAGAGATAGAGAAACTCTGCAAGCGAATGTGGATTATATAGGCGTTTACAGGGCTTATGACCGGTCATTGGCTGGGTTAAGTGGCCACTTGCTGTATTACAACATTCCCCATTCCGCTTATCATCTGATAACCATATATGACAAATTTTTGAAACTACTATATATTGAACTAGTCTTCAACGCATCAAAGAGACTTACCTACACCAATTAATATGATTGCCAAAAAAATGCTTAACAATCTTCTCTACAGATGTCACTAGCATAGAAATTTTCTGTAATGTGATGCGTTGAAGACGAGTTCAATATATAGTAGTTTCAAAAATTTGTCATATATGGTTATCAGATGGTGGGCGGAATGGGGAATGTTGTAATACATCAAGTGGCCACTTAACCCAGCCAATGACAGGTTATAAGCCCTGTAAACGCCTAGATAATCCACATTCATTTCCAGAGTTTCTCTGTCTCTGTTGGGATTTCAATAATAATTAATTAACTATTTAGCTATTTTTATTTTAACATCACGGGGCCACATATTACTTTTATAATAAGACAGGGGATAAAGCTGATTTTCAAGATATCCTGTGTTATAATGAAAGCGACGATAATACTTTATTTTCTCAAATAAAGTTTACGACCACTACCACCATAAACTCTTATCAAATTGGCGCATCAGAGAAACCGCTTGAAGTCAGATATTTTCACAACAATTCATATTTTTATAACAATATCATTCATAAATTCATAAACACCGCATTTGTCATTGAGCAATTTTATCATCCGGAATATCTGATTTCACTTGGTTTATCAAGATATCTGACAACAAACTTTGAGGTAAGTGTTAAGGCTATTTAACAATTAAAATGTCAGAGATTGATTGCTTATTCAACTTGTTCTGATTGGCTATTAACGGTGATCACTTTCAATGTCTACTGTTCCAAACAGGTTTGTTTTGATAGTGGAAGAGCATGACTTTATAGGTTGTATTTATTTATTTGAAAAAATTTTAACTTATTTTAACCAATATAATGTTCTGTTATTAAGAAACTACTTTTCTCCTTTGTATTCTGATTTGAAATAAAACTTATCTTGTTGCTTCATTTCTTTGTTGTGAGCACGTTGTATTTTCTGTTTTCCAATTTAGATTTTGAATTTCATGTCTATATGACCCTTGAACATACTTACTCCAAGTAATTTGAAAAACCTGAGCATGAAACAATTTTATATTTTATCTACCTGTACCTATGTACCGCAAGTCTATATAACCTACACATTTTTTGGAGCTAATTTATACCATGCTGGGTCCAAAGAATCTTTTTCGACGTGCATAAATTAATTTCCATTATATTTTCGAAATAATAAAACAGAAACCTAATTTTTTCTTGCTTTTGCACTTTCAAGTGTGTTTAAGTGTGTTATTGCACTATTTTTTAGTTGTTATATTATCTTAGTTATATGTGTGTTTTATAAAGTTGAATATTTATATTGGAATCAATATTTTCCCTTGTAATTAACAAAATCGTTCAAATAATTTCCTCTCAATGTATGTACATAGCTTTAATTTTCCAGTAAAATATAATTTCATTGCAATATTTCATTGCTTGAAATTGATGTAAAGTAAAAGCTTTTAAAAATATCTTAATACCCTTTTGCCTTACTGCCAAGTGATACAGATTGTCTGAACGTTTAGGTACCCCATCGCCACGGAAGAAAAGAAACAACTCAACGCCAACAAAGAAAAATGCCGCGGAAAAGAAGCAAATACTTCAGCAGCTGATAAATCCAGCATCAAGTCAAAATCACACCCGCAAAGTTAGTATGGGGGAACTTATACAGTTAAGTGAGAGAAGGGTGAAAGAGACTGAAGAGGGAAAATTATCAGTTAATGGACTGGAAGTCCAAGAAACTAGCTTCGCTAATGGAGAGCGATCGGTAGCTAGTACTTCAGCCGCTATCAGGCAACTTAGTGATCCAAAACTAGAAAAGAAAGTTACTTTCGCCAGATTACTCAACAAAGTATCTACCGAAATGAGCTCAGGATCAGAAATAGAAATAGGAAGTTTAGGCATCAACCAGAATAATAAAGTGAAGTCTGCCAGCACTCCGCCTTCGCCAGCAGCGGACATGCGCTCACCGCACAGTAACTCTAGTAACCCAGGTAGTGATTCCATGTCTAGTTTAGAAACAGCGTTGCCTGGAATGGGTCTACGAAGATTCGCTGGTAGAGCGAACAAAATATCAAGCGCAGATTCAATATTAGCAATGTTTAGAAACTTTTCTTCGACTGCTACCGGCTTCAGCATGCCTTCTTCAATAGTTGTCAGCCCTTCTACTACTCCATCAGCTTCTAGTCCTCAAGATGATATTGCTGGAGATGACGACTCAACAACCTCATCGATTCACACACCCATATCACTTTCGAGCGGTGCACCAGATTCCCCCGTGTACTACAGGCAATCCAATTTGCAAAGCAATACAATAGAAGTTCCCGTTCTTGATGTGCTCACAGCTCACAAAGCAACAATATCCGGATGCAACCTTCTCCATCCTCCATCTATTTTGTTAGAAATTCCCAGCTCAATAAACAAGTGCTTGTCTCCGATTAGAGAACTACCTACACCTTTGCCATCTCCAGCATTGACGCCCATTATGCACAGAAGTCAGCCATCGACAGCTGAATATGAAGACTTTGGTATGGATGTTAGTGATGACCATATCTCACTAGAAATTCCATTAACTGATGATGAGGATGAAGTACACAGTCCCAACACATCTGGATTGTGTCAAGATGGAGCACTTGGATTAGGGGAACAACTTTCCAGACCTAACTCAAGTACATCACTTCTAAAACATAAGGTACAAACTATTCATTTGTTGTTTTATAATTTCGGAATAAATTTTGTTTCATAAAAAAATAAACAATAATTATAAATACTTTAAGATAAGACTAGTTACAACAAATAGTACTTAATTAGTAGTAACAGAAGAACCCAGTCTGCCAGTTCGTAAGTGGCCGAAAGTATCCGGCAGACAGCTTCAAATTCATATTTTATATTTAACACGTGCTATGGAGTTTTATCTTTGTTTCAGATGGCATAGGAGATATGACAGTTCCCTCTTGTACTAAGTTTTATACTAAAAACTAAAGACAATTTATAAAACAATTAAAATACTTTGTATGTATAAATTTCAGATGAGGCCATCTCCACTTATTGGTCGTGACACGCCAACACCATCCACTCAGATGACTGATGATACCCCGAGCCCTCTGACTCAAGACAGCGAGAGAGAGTTAAGCAGTAGTTGTGGTCGAGCCACTGCTTCTCCACGCGATCTTAGTCCGACACATCCTAAACTTGTTATTCCACTTCTAACCGTGGAGCAACCTTCTCCCACTCGACACTATCCCACCGGGTTAATGTTTGCTGGCTCTCCACCGCCTCAGCGGGCTTCCATAGGAGAAACAAGTTTCCACTTCCCTAACAAACAACAACAGAAGAGACTGCTAAAAGAATTTGAAAAGCCAACATCCTTGGATCTAGCTATAACTCCTCCACTCATAACGATCACTTGCAATATGAGTGAAGCCGAATCAGATGCAGAATCTGCCTCACCAGCTAACAGAGCTCCGAGGCAGACCCTCGCTCCCCCTGGCCCATCTACAATGTGTTATTTGAGTCCATTCTCCATTTGTACACGAGGTGATCGAACTACATCCGACTCTAATCTAAGTTCTTCTGGGTACAGTTCAATGGCAAGCCCTGGTCCCTCAAGGTGCGGATCCAATAACCCACTTTGTCCATCTGAAATGGAAGATCCCGGCTCAGGACCCACAAGTCTACATCCCACACTTGGACATCGTCGACCGTCTCCGCTACTTAAAACAAATTCCAACCCTACTACAGGTAGTTCTGCAGCCAACAATCCAACTGAACAAAAGAGACACTGCCGGGGTCGATCTGATTCGGAAACTTTATCGGATGATCCATTGCTAGAGTCGAATGACGAAGGTATCAGCACAGATCACTTGGAGGAAAGAATAGAGGATGTTGACTTAAAAAGTGCTAAAGAGCTAGAAGTATTTTTAAAAAATGAAATGATAGAAACGGAGAAAGCATCCACTTTACCTGTATTTACAAGTTTCTACACTCGCTCTGCCTAAGTGTGTTTCTAATAGTGGAAGTGTTGAAAAAGGACTCGATAGACTAATGATTCCAACATCTGTAACTAAAATGTCTCTGCAATTACCATCTATAGTGATACAATCTGATTCTAGTTCTGTATGTGATAAACTTTTAAGTCCAGTAAGTTCGCGTAGTGAAAGTCCTCTAAGTGATAGAACTATAGGCCTCGGTAGGTTCTCTCCACACTTTTACGGCCGTCATAAAGATCAACTACCTTTTACTGACTCTGACGGTTTATACGATTTTCCCAGTTCAGATTGTGTTCATCAAAACAGTAGTGGAAGTAGTAATAAAATTAATATGGTGTTGACATCTCAGCCACACAGAAAGTCGACAGGCCGGAGGAGAGAAAGGAAAAACTCGCGGAATAATACTGGTAGTAAAACCCCTAGTCCTACAAAGGCTCAACTGCCTCATTCGATGCAGAATCTTTTGGATGTTCCGGGAAAGGATACATATTTCCGTACTCCAGCACCTAGAAAACTTAGTCCAAAAAGAAGATCTAGATCACAGCAGCCGGTGAGCTCTTCCTCTTCATCAGAAAGCATCACCTCGGCAAGGGAAGTTACAGTGCGACTATCTCCAGAGCCAAAGTCTCCACAGAGTGCTGATGCAATAACCGGACCTTGGCCGAAGCAAGAATGGGCTGCGGAAGCTTCTGGAGAAGAAACGGGAGAGGTGAGATATTAATTTTTACTATTTTATATTAATAGCTTTATATCAATGTGTATTAGACATTGCATAGTGATAATTTTTATTGTATGTATGTCAGTACTTCTTGTATCATTTTGTTAATATTTTCGGTTTTTATACTGTTGTAGGTATGTATCATAAATATTTTACAAAAGTCACCACAAAAAAGATTTCAAAATTAGTTATGTCTTTTACTTCTATCATACATGAAGACTTGAAGTATTTTTTATAACAAAATATATTAAAATAAGTAAATATTTAGGTATGACCCACATAAGGACCACAAGTATTTCAACACGAGAGATATGTGGGATAAAACAACAGCACTAAAATGTGAATATTCAGTTTTATGAATTCTTCTGCTTATTTACAATTTGCAATGAATAAATAGAATCCTGAAATCATTTCATCGCTTTGAAAGAGGACTTTGGGTTCAGTTGTTCAGAAAAAAAATTCACAAAAAACAAGGAAATAATATAATTAACCCAAATTCCTCTCTATCCAATATTATTTATATATGGCCTGCTCTTTTTCTTAATACATACATCTTAAAAAATATTTTTTTATTTACCTGCTCATTGAAAGTAAAAATTTGTGCGTAAATCATAACTTTTTGAGTATATGTATACTTTTTTATAGATTTCCATAATGTCTTTTAGTCCTTAGTGTTTATTTTAGAAAAAATAGTATATAGGTACAGTAAATGCCAAATAAAAGTCTGCATTTGCGAAATTTGGCGAACATAATCACTTTTAAGCCTAAATATTCCATTTTAAGGTGTTTTTCTTTATATTTCACCCAAAATTTGAATGCGATCTTTCTTTAGCGCTCACTGTACCTACCTATTTAAATTTTAATCTTGGGAGAATATAATTTTGTAATATTTGTGAGATTTGGTAAACCTTTGAAATTTAACAAAAAGGTAAGAATAGTATTTTTGCTATGTTTTAAGTCTTGTATACCAGTAAACTGTTCATTTAGAAGAGTTTTGTTTTTTACAAATTGTGAATTATGAAAATTCTTTAAAAGCATGTTTTGACTCAGTACGTAAGTACGCACAACTTCTATTACCTTGAGGGTATAGCGCTGCATACTAAATGAGGTCACAAAATGGGATTTGTATATTTAAAGATAATGAAATGAAAACTAGCATGCTACTTCCCAAGAATTTATACTAATTATTTTCATTTTGCCGCCACTTTTAGTTATCCTGATAATTATTGAACAAAATATTTAAAAATACGTCTTCCCTTTATTAATTTCCTTGAGAATATTCACACAAGTTTTCAAAAATCGATTATGGTATTTCTCTAGAAAATAGTTTAAGGTTGACAAACAAATTGAAGTAATCTTCAGGCGTTTCCTAGTAGGTGAAATATTTTGAAAGAATCTCACTTGCAATCATAAAAGCTTCTGCTAAAATGCTAATTTTCTCAATGGAAGACAGAGAGTTTTCACATGTGAAGCGTCACACCATTATGGATATCCAATGGGGAATGTTGTGATACATCAAGTGGCCACTTAACCCAGCTAATGACAGGTCCCTTCTAAACTTCTTGTCTCTGTTGAGATGTCAATTGAGGTTTATTTTTGAATGAAGCCATTGCTAATCATTAACTCTTAAATTGAAGTTTTTTTTACTTAAGAGTCCAACAAGGTGGTGGTAGATAGGTTATGGTATGTACCTACTATTATGGGGTTTGTAATGATTTTCACCAATTGAAAAATAAATGTTCTTTATAAAATTACTTCAAACCATAATCCTTATTCATATTTTTAATGACAACACTGTTCCAGTGATTGGATGTAAGTAAATAACCATTAAAATTGAAACTATCTGTATCTAATAGGTACTACTGAGGATATTAATTTTAAAAAATCTGTTAAAATTGGTGAACTTGATTTATTGTGAATATTTTATGATGAAACTAGTCTCCCTCTAAACGCTAGAACAGTCAATCATCAATTTTGCAATCATTACAAGTATTTTTATTACTGTTTATTATCATTGATATTCATCTTAATTGGAGTGCAGACAAACTAAGGGTATATTGTAATTTTTGAGTCGCTATACATATAGTTATCATAACATATAAATCTAATGACAAAAAGTCAACAAGATTTCCATTACTTTCATGTTGATGCTACATAAGAAATATAGCATCATAGCAAGGTAAAATGTTTACATATTGGTAACATGGCGAAAGATCCTTTTAAAATAATATAATAATTTCTGTAATAAACAAACGATGTAATGAAATTTCAGGATGTTTCTTCTCGTATGCTACCCAAGAGCCCAGTAGTCGAGGAGTTACCTAAGCCAGTAAGGAAAATCAGTCGCATGAGAAACTATAGGACACCAAATAAGGTATGGCCTTCATTAATAAATACCATCGGCATATAATAAATTATGTAATTTTAATATTGAACTAAATAATCAGATTTTAAATATTTGTAGGTTTTTACGTCGATTGGAACAAAGTCTTAAACAGCGGGAGCGTTTTACTGCAGTTGGTAACTCTGACGAGGAAGGTGATGAATCTTCGAGTGTTACGTCACCCCTGCTGCAGCAGAGCAGAGCTCCGAGGCCTCAGATAAAGAAAAGTCAGAGCATCGGAAGGATCCAGCAGCCAATTGGATCCGCACCAGCGCCGACTAGGCCCAAGATCACAAGGCAGAAGAAAGGAATCACCTCGACCACGGAACTCCTTCAGTCACAAGATAGCCCGTGGAGAGGCAGCCTTGGAATGGCTGGACCAAATGATATATCAGATTAAAAATGTAACACGGGTTTATTTGTTTGTTAGAACAGAACATTATCATACTGCCACGAAGCTTAAAATGATTATACTGCTGTGCAGAACCTAAACCGTATTACTACATAGTCCTTACGGACAAATATATAATTGGCTGAACATGGCTCATGTTGGCAAAGTTTCTTGTACCTATTGCCAATACTATGGGCCCTCTTGGTCAAGTTAAACCAAGAGTGTTTTTGCTTTTACTGCGGGTTAAGCTCAGCCTGTGCCGAGTATAAGTACTGCTGTCAGTATAATATGGGTATTTTACATAGGCAATACAGGGCCTGATTGTACAGATAAGCAATGTAAACATATTTTTATTTAGCTGTGTTTAGGCTTGATGCGACAGTAAATTCCACAAACAAATCTCACTATTTAAGGTTATGGGTGTTCAATTAATCATGGTATCAATCGAGAAGATAATGGATATAAAAAACTGTTTTTTTACATGAATACCTATATGTTACTTAAGGCCTTAGTCCCAAATTTCTATGCATAAATTCGTCACCCTTTTTTTAGGAAAATTTACTATCACCAGATGTCTCTAAGCATAAACATTTTTAGTGCGTCAGAATATACGTACTACCTAAACTTTGAACCAATCAGACCATGCCACTTTACGCACACATTTGAATAACTTCATATTACACGTTTATGCGTTAGTATTAGCTAAACTTTGAACCAATCAGGCCTATTACTGTCACGCACACATTTTTAAATAACTTCGTATTACACATATTATTTATTTTTATGTGTTAGTATTGGCTTCGGATAAGTACAGGATGCGTAAGAAATTAATATACATTGATGATTTTGTAGAGTATTTTTGTAAAATAAAAAATACGAGAATACTAATGTTATTTCTAAGAATCCCGGTTTATTTATATGTACGTACTCACTACGACAATTTCATTTATTATTTGACGTGCCGTAATAAGTTTTGTCTTTTAATTGGTTAATTAATTTACTTTTAATAAAATGTATTAATTGTTTTATAGAATAAATAAATAAGTAAATAAGTTTAATCAAAAAAGAAAAATGTTTATTGAGTGTCAAAATGTATCACTTTTTTTCTTATTATCATATAAATATTACTAAATACAGTATATCTACCATACATTAAAACGAAATTCCGGATCCCGAACATAGCCGTTTTCAATATTTACTTTCTCTCTGTCGATGTGATGGAAAAAATAGTTTTAGAAACAAATAGATATCACATTGATGTCATGAAAAGTGCCGATATAAGACCTCACTCTATACGTAAGAATGTAGAGGAAAATAAAATAATTATTAATTTCTGTAATAACGAAGTATTGAGGATGTTTTTCTTTCTCGTATCTAATAAAGCCCAGTAGTCGAGGAGTTACCTAAGCCAGTAAGGAAAATCAGTCGCATGAGACAATATAGGACAACCAAATAAGGTATGGCCTTCATTAATAAATACCATCGGCATATAATAAATTATGTAAATTTAATATTGAACTAAATAATCAGATTTTAAATATTTTGTAGGTTTTTACGTCGATTGGAACAAAGTCTTAAACAGCGGGAGCGTTTTACTGCAGTTGGTAACTCTGACGAGGAAGGTGATGAATCTTCGAGTGTTACGTCACCCCTGCTGCTGCAGCAGAGCAGAGCTCCGAGGCCTCAGATAAAGAAAAGTCAGAGCATCGGAAGGATCCAGCAGCCAATTGGATCCGCACCAGCGCCGACTAGGCCCAAGATCACAAGGCAGAAGAAAGGAATCACCTCGACCACGGAACTCCTTCAGTCACAAGATAGCCCGTGGAGAGGCAGCCTTGGAATGGCTGGACCAAATGATATATCAGATTAAAAATGTAACACGGGTTTATTTGTTTGTTAGAACAGAACATTATCATACTGCCACGAAGCTTAAAATGATTATACTGCTGTGCAGAACCTAAACCGTATTACTACATAGTCCTTACGGACAAATATATAATTGGCTGAACATGGCTCATGTTGGCAAAGTTTCTTGTACCTATTGCCAATACTATGGGCCCTCTTGGTCAAGTTAAACCAAGAGTGTTTTTGCTTTACTGCGGGTTAAGCTCAGCCTGTGCCGAGTATAAGTACTGCTGTCAGTATAATATGGGTATTTTACATAGGCAATACAGGGCCTGATTGTACAGATAAGCAATGTAAACATATATTTTATTTAGCTGTGTTTAGGCTTGATGCGACAGTAAATTCCACAAACAAATCTCACTATTTAAGGTTATGGGTGTTCAATTAATCATGGTATCAATCGAGAAGATAATGGATATAAAAACTGTTTTTTTACATGAATACCTATATGTTACTTAAGGCCTTAGTCCCAAATTTCTATGCATAAATTCGTCACCTTTTTTTAGGGAAAATTACTATCACCAGATGTCTCTAAGCATAAACATTTTTAGTGCGTCAGAATATACGTACTACCTAAACTTTGAACCAATCAGACCATGCCACTTTACGCACACATTTGAATAACTTCATATTACACGTTTATGCGTTAGTATTAGCTCTAAACTTTGAACCAATCAGGCCTATTACTGTCACGCACACATTTAAATAACTTCGTATTACACATATTATTTTGTTTATGTGTTAGTATTGGCTTCGGATAAGTACAGGATGCGTAAGAAATTAATATACATTGATGATTTTGTAGAGTATTTTTGTAAAATAAAAAATACGAGAATACTAATGTTATTTCTAAGAATCCCGGTTTATTTATATGTACGGTACTCACTACGACAATTTCATTTATTATTTGACGTGCCGTAATAAGTTTTGTCTTTTAATTGGTTAATTAATTTACTTTTTATAAAAATGTATTTAATTGTTTTTATAGAATAATTAATAAGTAAATAATTTTAATCAAAAAGAAAAATGTTTATTGAGTGTCAAAATGTATCACTTTTTTTCTTATTATCATATATAAATATTACTAAATACAGTATATCTACCATACATTTTAAAACGAAATTCCGGATCCCGAACATAGCGTTTTCAATATTTAAAGAACTCCTTAAATTTTTTTTTTCATTCAAACTCGATTGTGATAATGAAATAGAACCAAAATCGAATTTGATGTAGGTAGTTTAAGTACAATACATTTTTGACCATCCTGTTTCCATCCAACAAAGTATTGGAACATTTTCATTTTACTAATATCTGTATACTAAAATTTGCCACATTTTAAAAAGGTAAATTCTATTTACATGCTTATATTTTGTTTTCCGTTAGTAAAAAATATACCTTTTGACGCGGGACGCGGGACTGATTAATATTGACGATGAATTGACAAAAACGGAGATGGTCTATTTGTTTGTACCTACTTGTTTGAAATAAATCCGCATTATTATTACTATTCTGGTTAATTTATAGAGCGCCGTTTCGTATAAATAAACTTCAAGGCCACACCACTCTGTCCTGGCATACTTCTCTTGCTTCCTCCACATTCATACATTTTCTCATGCACGCACGTCGCACATCGATTATTCCGACTTCTTACATGCCCACTTTCAAGCACTTGTTTTACTTGATCATGCCATGTCTTTCTCGGCCTACCTCGACTTCTACATCCAGGCACAGTCGCATCATATATTTTTTAGCCGTTCTTTTTCATCATCCATTCGCTCTACATGACCGAACCAACGTAAAATACCTTTCTTAATTTTGTCGATAATGCTTATCTCAGCCTTGCATTCTACTCTAATTTCAACATTAGTGCACCTATCAGGCATAGTTTTACCACACATTCGCCTGAGAGATCGCATTTCAACTGCATTCAATCTACTTTCATACTACTTTCCCTTATCCGCACCCAATGGTGCATAGGGCACTTCATTGGTACAAGTGCAGTGTCTCATGATCATTTTATTACATGAAGGTAGGATGATCAGTCTTACGCGTCAGTATAGGTTGCGTCATGTAAAAAGAACTCTGGCGGTCAAGCTGCGCACTAGCGAATTAGGCGATTATCGGTTTTATTTGCGACGCGGGGGTATCACACATGAAATATAAATATGAAAATCACATTTAAAATAAATATTTCATGTCGACCCCCTACGGGAATCGAACCCGCGACCTCATGCGCGGTAGCCAAATGCACTACCACTATGCTACGAGGCGGACACAGAAGATGGAATAATAATAATCATCATAATTATTATTATTATTCAGTCTTCTGGAGTGTTGTGTTGCTCGATATTTACTAGGCTAGGCTAGGCTACAAATGGAAACTCAGTGTTCAGCAAATTTTACGTTTATACAAAAAAGCCAAATTTACTTTTAGCAATGAATGTTGGTGATGTGTAAACAAAACAACCCTTTTTAAATACAAACCTACAAGTTTCACAAGAGATACGAGTTTGTAACGCAGGTGGCATTTTTATCAGCCGAAATATTTTTCTTGTTTTTTAATAAAATAAGCTATTAAAATATATAATTAAATATGTATTTGGTGAATTATTCTATGAAATGATTACTATTTAGACATATCCAGTATATCCCCAATACAAAATAATATGATTTTGTCATCAAAAACTGTATTAGTATGTCACCAGCGTGACGAGCGTGGAGACACGTCCTTCCTAGCAGAATCTCAACTGCCGACTGACGCCGTGCGCGCAATAAATGAAGCAATCGCGGTCTTTGCAGTCTTTCAATAATTAAATATGAAATTATTATGGTACACCTAAGTTTTTTTTCGCCACAGAGTTAGATAAACGTACTATCTTTAATTCGCGGTATAAAATTATTTCTCAAAACACAGGTTACCGTGCTACCGAATGTACCTAAAAAGTGTGTTGATTTTGTATGGGAACAGAATGGGACTAGAGCCTTAAGCATTGAAATAAGATTTATTTTAGAGTAGAGTAAACAGGCCAACCAAAACGTTATTTCTAAATCATTTTCATTTTTTTGGTAATGATAAAACTACTAGTAATAGTTTGTTCTAGCAACTTACAAGATAGATAGATATTGTTATAGGTATTTTGTTGAAATTAATGCCAATGTTAATTTTAGTTTAAAAAAACTATAAATCATTTTTTTTGGCGTAGACAGCAACAAACATGTGTACGATTCTATGGTTTGTGCTTTAATTTGTCCGATACTTTACTAAGTATATCCAATTTACTTTAATTTGACATCTAGTCGATCCCGTTTAAAAACTTAGTCACTGAATAAGTTGTTTTTTTTCTATAACCGTTAATCTTTCATGTCAAACAACAAAGTTAAATGCCATTAAAAATGGGTATTGTAAATATAAAAATAGAAAAATGACTGAAAAAGATTTACTGGGTTGTGTTGAATGTATTTACTTATAAAAAAAATAAAGTATTTGGGGGCACATTCCGCAAAAGTTTAGTAAAATATTTAGTTTGTATTTTAAATATCTAAGTAAGCAGATTACATTTTAAAAAATCAATAAAATATATTCTTTTATAAAAATATTATCATGTAAGTCTGTAAAATATATTGTATTGCTTCTATAAGCCGAGAATAAAGTTTTGAAATGCTTGCACATAATTCTTAGTCAATTATGCATTATGCACCATATTTCTAAATAAAATTGTTATAAATCTAAGATCATAACGGAGATCTTTTCTAGAAGATCCTTCCAATGCACATAACTTTTGCCTGCATTTGATGTTTCAAAAATATTTGAGAATACGTAAAAGGGTCCACGTGTTGACGTTTAAGATTAAACTTCTCAGTTTGAATCGTATGTAATTCTATATTTGATATTCTTGGATTGGACATTTCAAGAAGCATAAAAAATCTTGAAGTGTAATAATAATTATTGATTGATGACCAGATCTTCTTAGTTAAAAGTAACTTCTTTGAAATAATTGGATTCTCGCCTTGATAAATATTTCAATGTTATTAAGTTGTCAATTCATTCTCCATTTTGAAATCTGTTTTTGAAAACGCTACGGGTAAAATATGTGAATTATAATGTTGTAGTAACAACTAATGATTGGAATGTAGAGACATTTGTAGATACGTATAATTAAGCAAATGTTTTCTATGTTAAATAAAACTTGATTGACCGTGCCTAGAATTCTACAATCGGAAAGCAGTGCTACCAAAATTCCTATTGATTCGGTAATGCACCTACCCTAATTTAAAGCTGTAAATACTATTCCTTCGCAATAACAAAAGTATCATTCATTGTCTGTGTCTTCTTACAATTAAATCTATTCTTAGAGTTATGTATATTAAACCAACTAAATTCCCTTATCTTTTTAAGAACTTTGACGTTTAACGCATTTGATTAAAAATAAATAAAAAAAGAATTATGGCCTGGTAACTGAGACTGATTTTTTACAATTTAAGTAAATGTAAATCCTATTGTATAAAAACCTGCAAATACTGAGTATATAGATGCTTTTATAATTACATTATTATTTATCTTAACACTCCCATCCCCACTGACCTATGAGAAAATTTGGAAAATTGACCTGTCTCACAGCTCTCTATAAATAGATAGACCTCTTATTTATATTACATAAACTATCTCAAATGCTAAAAAAGTGAAATAATGCATGTAACTATTATAAAACTTGCAGTCGTCTGTACCTTAAAATAAAATATATATTTACCTATAAGTATATAAGATATTTCATATGAATGCAATGAAATAACTTTTTTGTAGTTCTAATTACAAAGAATAATAAACGATCGCTGAATTTTGAAAACAAAAGATTCAATAATAATTACCTACATACATTCTATTCTATAGATTTGTGAAAGATCTAGAAAGTTTAGGAGTAAACCATTAATCTAAATACAAGCTTTGCGGCTCCTGTTTTCTTATTTTGAAGAGAACTTTTGGTTTAATTTAGAATGGTGATTAATAAGAAATTAAGGATTGCATCAAATTTGATGTTAATGTTACGGAATTAGATATGAAATGCTTGGTTTTTACATATTTAAGGACGTGACTTAGATTCAAACAATTGTTAAGGATAAAAATGAATTGGGTATTTATTTTTATTCTGCCAAACATTTCTTTTAAATAATTCATAGTAGACATTGACAAAAAGTTCAAAGATAATAAATATATCCTAATTTAAAAAAAATACAGTGTTATGATGGATAAAAAATCATAAAAGTATGAAAAATTTTACAATTTCTGTATACAATTTTTTCTTTCTGTATACAAGTGTTAAAACATGTTATTTCTTTTTACATAGCACACATATACAACATATTGACATAATGTACTCGTAAGGGGAGATAGGTAGTTAATTTTGAGTTACCCAGAACTATCCTTGATTTTCTATCCAATAGGTATTTAATCTCATTACTTTTTAGAAATTATCAAACTGGTATTTCTGTAAAAAATTATAGTTGAGTAAGCTCACTGAATATTTGAAATTGAACATTTGAAAATGTTTAAAAAAAATAGATAGAATTATTACATTATTTAATTCCAAGCGCCTTAAATGTGTAAAAAGCCAGGTGGGTCTAAATATTGGCATGAATTATGCAGAGCAATAGAAAAGCAATAGTTCAAGCGGTAATAATAGTAAGATTCAATGTAAAAGTTCGGTAAGAATCACCATGAAATTAGAAGTCACTATAAATTTCCTGCTAGTATTTTTAACATTTTTAGGACTTCTAGATTTCAGTTGTTTTTTTTCGCATTGTTCTTTCAGAAAATATTTCCTGCAAATTTATTCCCGAATTTTATTTATCTCCAAATTAAAATCATTATAAAATTGTGAAACCAATTTTTATCAGTAATAATCTAAGTGATTCTATAAGTCAAATTCAAAGTTAGTTTTTTTCTTGAGATTCTGAAACTTATTATAAATCAATGTCATGATGATTAATAATCAATCATAACTAAAAATCAGCAAATTACATAGTCTACTACTCTAATTTTTTTGATAAAATAACAACAGTATTTTCTTGTAATGCATACCTTGTAATAAGTCAATTTCTAGAAAAAAATCCCTAGGCATTTTCAAATAATAATAAGAAACTTTGTTTCGAAATTGATCTTATAATAACCAAAATCTTCTAGAATTTATTCTTAAATATTACTTTATAAATTTGTAAAAACTTTTTATTACATAATAGGTAGAAATATGATAGTATTTTAATTTCACTAAACATGTTATGTCTTCTACTATATCGTTAACCCAAATCAGAAAAAATACCTTAGTGTTGCACTATTACAGTATAGAACAGTTGTGCATGCTTTTAAAAGAACGTCGAATTGGTAATTTTATAATTGAAAAATATAAGTGGAATTCTAGAGAATGTAATGCACATAGAAATAATTATGTAATACAATAATGATCGTGTTTACAGAATGCAAAAATATTATTTGGCGTTCATAATGGGAATACGTTTTTTATTCCAGTATTAAAATTGTAAAAATCACTGTAAATACTCATGACACCGTGTTTTATGTATAAAATATATTTTAAAAAGCATTCCTGCACTGATACGCATTATTTTTTCAATATCATTTTTGTTTATACAGAAGATTCCTGCTATGCTGTTAACTATACTATTTTGTTATACAAGTTTTATTACGAACTCCAGTAAGTACTCTTCTTTACTTTAGATAAAAATGTTAAATTTGAAATCGAATTGTGTTCAGAATTCTCCTTTTCTTGATTGTTTTACTATAGTATTTCCAAGCGTTTATTTTACTTTTGACAGCTCGATTATGTATCGATTAGGGATGTCCCAATGCGTTACCGAATCGATTTCTCATAAAAATTTACTTTATTTATGAAGAAGTTTTAATAAATTTAACACATTTATATTTTATTTTTGCTCAACATTTTGTAGTTTATAAACATACCCAGACGTTTAAAGCAGAGTTAATATTACGAAAGCGCTGTCTTAAAACATTTTTTTTAACAGTCCTTTATTCAATTAAAAATATTACAAAAAATACATCATTTCTTTACAAAAGAAACTTTAAATACAGTCCCGATAAACTCCAATTAAGGAGTTTGTCATCGGGTGCAGGAGCTACAGAAAACCCAAATATGCATAGGACTATTTTATTGTCGTAATGTAAATTGAGAAATTTTGTGTCGCGACAGACAAAGAAAAAAAAACAAATAGGTTTTAATTTAAATCACATTTTATATTTTTTCATGGAAAAAATCAACTTGAATAATCCTTGTTGCATAAGTAGGCTCAATAAACATCAATATCGATAAATATCGGAGCTAAAGAACATGTGCTTCACTATAGTAAAGACAAAAACAGGAAGTATTGCATTTTTCGGTCTATGGTTGCCTGTCATCTGTCAAAAGTAAAAAATAAACGCTTGGAAGAGATATATAGTTTATTTTTCACTTTAAAAAAATAATTAACAGCAATAAGTTGGAATCTTTATGGTATGGAATAATTATGAATGAAATTAGATTCAATTAATTTTATTATTATCATTGGTTAAATTTATGTTTTAACATATTAGCTGCCGATTCTAGTCTTGGGCGCTTCAGCATTTTTAATTATAACTTATAATAATACACTATATACATCCGTACATGTTTAAAACAATTGTTTTTTTGCATCTTATTGTTAAAATATTGATTGAAAATTCAATGCAAATTGGTTGATACAGTTTGAGAACTTGTAGGTTAAAACCATAAATAGTTTAAGGTCGGCAGCGAGTGTTAAAAGTGAATATTTGCTCTGTGTATAATATGTATCATAATATTGTTATTAATAACTCATCACACATTTAAATTTGAATGTATTTGTTTGCCATTATCATATTATACGAAATGTAAAAAAAGGTTGATGCTAAATTCTTAGATCACACATTGTCACCCTGGGTGCTTGTAACTCTAAAATTAGACACAAATTAATTTTTCTGTAATATAATAAACATTTTCATTTAATGGAGAAAACGAGAAAAGTAACTTTTTGTTGTGTCTAGTCGATATTGTGTCTTGTGATACTAAATTTTGTTACATTGATTTTAGATTTACAAGTTTAACTAACTGGGGCGATGACTTGTTTACAACGTGTAATATTGTTACGTAAATTTTGGCTTCATTAAAATTAAAGCTCATTTTTTAATACTGAGTTTTATTTTTTCACAAAGAGAATAATCTTTTATCTGTGACAGTCAAAGTTACCTATGGATAAAACTGCAAAAAATCATGCAAATGACAGACAGCATATTGTCCAATAGAGAAACAATACTGCCTAGGCGACATACTGTTAAAAATAACTTTTTTATTAAATTCGATAGAATATTTACAATGGAGTTTTAAAAAAAGACTTAAAATGAGGAAATCCACTGCTACCCGGAATTGAATTTTAAAAATGCTTTCGTGTAGACGCGAATATTTAAAAATTTTGAAGTGGGATGAAATATCCCAAAAACGCACGCAAAAATTAATAAAAAATGTTGAAAATAGCATTCATTTCAAAATCTTAAACAATGACGTCACTCCTTGTATCTAAGTGTAGTGTTTCCGTTTTTAAACCCCCGTGGCCGCGTTCCATGGCATTTTAATATGGAATACATCTACATACAAGCTTCTATTGCAAAAAAGATGGCCGCCATTCAGTCTCCCTAGAACAGCTGTTAACAGTATATGACAGTTGAGTCGACGGTATATTTTATCTGTGCTTCCCGCGTCAGTTTGCATAGCTTTTTGACAGTTTTGTTACTGGCTGGAGAAATACCATGGCCTTAAACAACCCGTTTTATGACGTCACTCCTGCAAAAATGACGCAGTTAGTACATAGTGGTATTAAGCGCGGTATTTGAAATGTGCAACTTAAAAAAATCGTATCTTCATCAATAACTTACAAAAAAATATAAAATATATTTTTTTTTGTTTAGTTAAATAGTAAGTTTATGGAAAAAAATTACTATAGAAAACAGTGGACTCCCTCATTATCGTTTGACCTGGAACTGCTGAAGATTTGATTGCCGTAATAAACTATAGCATTATTTAATAAATATTACACAATAAAATCTCTTAAAAACAAATAAATAATTTGAAATGTGGATTTGCAAACACCGAATGTTCGTGAATACTTCTATTTTCCATATTGAATAGTTTACTAGTATATCTATTTTGGAAAATCCCGTGCATCTTCAAATTCCGAGTAGTCATTATTCTTATCTGAATTAAGTAGAGGATCGTTGACTTGAATGTTCATCTTGGATTCAGGCTTCAAGCTCTTCAGTGCATTGCTGACAGTCGGATGGCTGAACACCTTTTCTGACCAGGACGAGGTTCTTTCATCCTTCTCCGCCTCAGTGTTTCCGAGCCCTCCTTCCATGATGGTGGCCAGGACGGAGCTGGCATTGGACATGGTGGACGTTCTCTTGGAGCGGAAGGAGCGAGACTGCTGCAAGCGGTTGAGGATGGGAGAGTTGTGGGTCTGGGTCCCGAGAAGGGCGCTGACCAGCTTGTCCAAGGCCGCGAGGTCTGCCGAGGTTGTGCTGCCGCGTCGGGTCGGACTCTTGAAGGAAGCTGACCGGCTGAGCGGAGGATGGCGAATGGAAGATCCAAGAAGCTGGCGAGCAATCTTCAAAACAACATGGGATCAGAAATACATGCCTGGTTTATTTTATTTATTTATTTAAGTACATTACTTTTTTTATGGTATATTGTTATTTTCAATACATTCCTGACTGGGGAGCTCCGTGCCGAGGAAAGCATTTTACAGCGCTTCGATTCTGTAAGTGTTTTTAAACTACTGCGCATACGATTTTGTACTGAATTCGTATGCGCAGAAGTGTCTAAAACCTTAGAGAATCGCACCGCAGGTTAATGTTTTAAATTATAAATTATGCACTTTAGCATTTGGACTTACATTTTCCGGGCCGTGTGTTTGGTAGCTCACTCTTTTAACTTTTCTGAACGTGTCATCATCTATAGCTTCTCTTACTGCCTCATCCAATCTCTCACTCAGGTCATCAGAGGGGAGGTCGTCCATCATAAACCTTGAAAACCCAATAAAAAATGTATTTACACATGAGAAAAGTGACTTCGCAAAACACTAAAACATTATTTTTTTTATCGATCTCCCCAAGAGGCCAAAAAGCTCATTTATAGAGATGAATAATATCCCAAAATACATGCCTAAAGTATGTGTATCTTCTGAATTTCATGAAACACACAATGCCTTATTAGCAAAAAAAAAATCTAAAACGCCTCAAAAGTGCCTTTCTTTGTGTGTGCAAAAAAAAAAAAATAAACCAAGCTACTTTTTTTAAACCTAAATATTTAACATAGTATTTATGCTTTTAAAAACTATATACTCGGCAGCCTCCGTAGCGTAATGGCTAAGATGCTAGACTCACAATACGGAGGTTCCGGGTTAGATTCTTGGTAAGAACACAAAAATTAAAGTGATTTTTCACAAGCCTGGATGTTTGTGATGTTGTTCTCCTCTGCAATTGGACCTCCTGGCCAGTTGAGGTGGTTAAATAAATAAAATAAGTAAAATGCCTACAGTAATCTTTACGACATAATTGTAAAAAAGCACTAATTCTGATGAATTCTTATAAAGGTGGTATGTGGTATCAGTCTCCTGAAGATACTACTTCATAGTACATTATTTTTCCTCACTCTCTTCTCTCCGCCTCC